>WBMY01007237.1:589201-636078 GCA_013397315.1 Donacobius atricapilla | reverse complement strand
GGGCGAGCGGCGGCGCGGCCGCGGGTCGCTCCGGCACCCGCTCGGGCTGCCGTGCCCGGCCGTGCGGGGCCGCGCAGAGCGCTGCCAGATGTTCCCTTCGCCTTGCCCTTGGCTCTGGAAGTGCTGCCGTAACCTTGCATAGCCCTGATAAAAAAAGTTCAGGAGGCATCAGCGATTCTTCCTGGGCTGTGAGCTCGCGCGGGGCGCGGTGCGGGCAGCGGCGCCGGAGCTCGCTGAGTGACTGCCCGGCCCTTCTCTTGAGTGGCAGCGGGAAGAAACGTTTTCTCTCCCTCCGTGTCTCTGCCATATTCTGCTCTCTTCCTTCCCTTCTGCTTGAAGCCGTTGCTCTCCGCGCTGCTTCCCAGCGGGTGTTAAGTTATGGCAACGAGATGAAGCGTGTTAGTGGTTTCCAGGCTGTCAGCCCGTTCCGTCAGGGGAGATGGTTTTTGTTCGGCTGCAGCGGTGGCGCCTAGCTATGGCTGGAACGGGCGAACGATGGGCCCCGCGTATTTCACAGCGGCTCGTGAAGTCAGGAGTTCCTGGAGCTGACTGCTCCCGTCCTGTGCCCTGCCACAGGGTCCTGGTGGGCAGCGTGGTCGGGAGCACCGCGTGCAGCTGAGCACTGCTGGGGCTGCACTGAGCCCCCCAGACGCTTCCTTGGTGAACTGTCACAGCTCCTTGATCCAGAGTGTTTTAACCCACATCTCTTTGCTAATGAAGTGGATTAGAGTTAATTTTTAATAATCCCAAGTGACAGTTACTATTCGTTATGTAAATGATCAGAAAGGGATTTCTGTGGCCAGACTGCTTGTTCTGTTTTTGTAAAAGTGCTTCCTTAACATCAGTGATTACCTAGAAGAATGTAGAAAGTTGAAGTTTAAAGGTTGCTGTGGTAATTTCAAATATATCTATTTTAATTAACGTAAGTACTATATAAAAAGCTAGCTAAACTACAAAACAGTTTGAACATCCAGGTCGTACAACTCTTGTTTTTTGCAGAGTCTTAATGGGATTTCAGAGATGTGCACAGCATGAGGATAATGACTGCTACACTGCTTATTTAAAGTTACAGAAAGATACATATTTTCCCAGTATCTCTGAATTTCTTATTGGGCTTTTTTTTTTTTTTGGGGGGGGGGGGTTTTGGTTTTTTTTTTCATTTTGTTTAGTGTTTTTGTTTTTCTTTTGTGGCCCAGTAAGACCTCTGTTAAACCTTTTATTCGTTGGCATAAATAGTGTGGTTATTGTTAAAATGACTAATGAGATAATAAAAGATTATGTAAACTCCAGAGCTGAAGTGAGAACACTTCTTGTGTTTAGGTGTGGGTGATGTCAGGTTGAAAGTTTAGTAGATTTCTGCTTTCTATGACTTCTAGAATTTCACTGTCTGGCTCTTCTTTTCAGCTGGAATGTTTTATTCCTATTCCTTGCACAACTGACAGTAGTGGAAGTTGAGAAACATGAGAGGTGGGAAGCTTGTAAGGTATTTTGCTTCAGTGAACCCATAAGAATATAATGCTGCTACTTTAACTATTTTTGTATTTTACTTCCTGCTTGTCTGTCCTTTCCTTTCATCCTTGTTTTTGGTTCTTGCTTCTTGCCATTCCTTTCTTGTTTTCCCATGGCCTGTGTGTGGGTGTTTGGTGTCTGTATCAATGCACTGCCACTGACTATTGCTGTGTGACCTCATCTGTAAACTGCTGCTCCAAAGACTGGCACTGGGTTTGTTTCAACTGTTCTTTTGTGAAGCCATTTTGTTTATCATCCTTGAGAAATTCTGGAGGACATAGAAAGTTATCAAATAAGAAGGCATCAGTGAAGCTGATGTGTCTCCTTCTGGCTGTGGGGAAAGCCTGGTAGCTGTCATTTGGTTTGGAGGTGCCAAGATGTAAATTTCCCTTTTGATCCAAATAGCTGCTTTCCAAGCTGAAAACCTCACCCTGAGGATTATTTAGCAATCCAAATGAATGGCACAGTAAGTTTCCTACATGGAGTTCAAGCCAACTGAACCACTTCTGGGGTTTTTTTTCTGGCATTCCCATAACTGCTCAACAGTTAAGAAAAAGGACATTTAGAAAACTTTCTAATACTCTACTCTCTCACCTGTTTTTATTTTGACAAGGTTTTGTTTTGACAAGAGACAAGAAAATCAGCAGGGAATGGCTATTCTTTCTTATGGGCCTCTGACAGTTTTGAGAGCTGGGTGGTGGTTTAACAGTGCTCTTGTGGTTTGATTTGATGGTCTTGAGTGCGCAGAATGGATATTGGAAATCGTAAGCTTATTCAGTTGCTTGGGAAAAGTATTTGGTGTGAGATTTAGATTTTATTTTAAAAAACTACTTTTGCTGGCTTGGTGTAAAAGGATTTGGAAATAAAAGCGAAGGACTTGCAACTGCAGCCAATAAAAGTTTTTTGCAGAGGTAGATGATTATTTTGGGGGGTTCTCTTTCTTAGGCCTCTGCCAGGTATGGTGTGCAAGGCTGCCTATAACTGCATTTGTGGTAGTAAACTAGGGCTCTCTGTTTAACAGTCCTCACTAATGTAGCTCTGAGTTGGCTAATTCCACTCTGTTATGCCCCTTGTCTTTATCCTACTTATTTCCTTTAAAAGGGCATGGGGGCCTCTTATAAGCCATGTGAGGAAACCTCTGCTTCAGAGCTTGTTTCTCTTATGACTGTTGGGAGTATTCAGGTAGGAAACATAAGGAAAGATTACAATGGTAGTACAGACCCAGGCTCTTCCCGACAATGTGTCTTCAAACACTGCTTTCAGTTGTGCTGATACTAGTTAGGCAGAGTATATTCACGTACTTTCTTTGGAGCAAAACCAAGTACTTTAATTCTCATGAATATAAATCATGGATTAATTTCATCTCAGTCTTTAGGACTGTATTACTATGGTTACAGAAATCGTGGCACTTGAATACTGTGTGAGGAAATGCTGTGTTGCTGTTACTGCCGCGATCCGGAGTTTGTCACAAATGGATGTGCTGCTTTGCCAGAGTTAACAGAGCCACGTTGTTTCCTGGTACAGGATGTTGCTCCTAGGTAGGCTTACTCACCTAACGCAGCAAGCTAGTGCTGTGAAGGAGGAAATAATTACATGGCACATTGTTATTATCATATAACAGATGTTACCTAATTATGTAATAAAATTAGTGCTGTTCAGGGTCCTTTGAACATCATAATAATGTTTATTGACACAAATCTGTGGCTCAGGTGTGCTTCTCCTCAAGCTGTAGCATTACATATACTGCCATTTAGTTGCCCTCCTTGTTTTGTGTATTCCTAAAAGCTCAGTCCCAGGACTACTTAGGAAGAGGGAGAAGGCACTGTCCTTGTCCCTGTGGTACAGCCCTGAAGTCTGTGAGGGGTGATGCCAGGAGCAGTCTCTCTGTGTTTTGCAGGGCCAGGCCTCAGCCTGAGGTCTGTAGCAGTCCTCCCAAAAGGAGGAAATCCAAACTGTGGATAGCCAGGTATAAGTTAGGGAGGGACAGCTGTGGGCCCCTGGGCTGCTGCAGTGTGGTGACTCAAAAACGTGACTGGGCCTGAACTGGAAAGCTAAGGGATTGTTTTTGTTTCCACTCCTGTCGTGTCTGGTACTTTCTGTACCTCTTGTGCTGGTTTAAGTTATAACAGAAAGTAGTCAGGGCAAGAGTCATTGTTTTGTGATGTGTTTAGACAGTGTAGAAGACAATGGGGGCCCACACTCTGAGCCATAAATAGTGTTAATTGTCAGCTGCTTCCTAAGTGACTGTTGGGAACAGGGACAGTTTCTCTTCGTCTCTTCTCCTATTGTTGATTTTTAGATGATGTTTTTAGCTAAATTCTTGCAAGAGATTACCTGTTGAAAGATTTAGGGCTTAATTTACACGAAATAAAGGCAAAGTGAGTGCTTGAGCTGGGATGTTGTAAATTAACTTTTTGGTAACATTTTAAATCTAATTCTTTTAAGCATTTGTCATTTTACTAATTGGTTATCTTCGTAGATCACAGATTACTGTTGAAATGAGAGCAGTCAGTGGAACATGCTGCAATTTTTGTAGACATGCCTTAAGGAATGTGTGGGGAAACTAATAGGGAACTCCATGTCAATGCTGACTTCTGGAGCAGCAATGACACAGGACAAATTTTCTTTGGCAGTAACTACTCTTTCCAGATCACTTTAATAGCATACACTGTGAGAGGAGACTTGAGAAAGTGAAGAGTCTTTGGAACTTAATTTGCAAGTCAGATATATATTGCAAGTACTGCCTCATCCTGTTTTGATTGTATTAGTGGACCTTGTTGAAAACTTCATTGCTTTTGCTTAGTCAAGGCAATCATGTTAGCTTTAGCAGCTGATTTTCAAGGTGACATTTACCTGAGGGGAACAAACTTTGCTTTATTCAGAGGAGAAGTATTTAAGGATAATAATTGCATTAGTTATCCAGCATTTGAGCAGGTAAAGTCACTAGCTGTGCTGATAAATGTTTTAGTGTGATTGTTCTTCTGTATTCCTCAATTAAAATTATTCCTATGGAAGATAATTTAGAATAGATTGGCAGTTGTTTCTTTTGGTAGCATGTTTCAGAGATACTAAACTTAAGTTGTGTATTGACTTGTTTTAGCTGCAGTGAAGGATGATAGTTGATTACATGACTTGCCTGTGCAAATAAGCAAAGTTCTTGTTGGAAAACTGCAATGCATTTATGCTAACACCCCAGCAAACACCTAGGAATGGTTAACTATTGACTGCCACCCTGTAGCACTAGAACTTGTCTGAACATTATTTTTCTGTCTTTACACAGTGAATCTCTTCCTGACTGGGAAAATAGAAAGCGCTGTTACCTCATTAGGTAAGACATACTTTTCTTTCCTGTATTTACTGTTCATTTGAGCTGTTGAAGCTGTTTCTTCCCCATACAAAGAGATGTTCTAATGAAAGAGTGACTTTTGTAATGACATGTGTTTAAGACAGACTAACGATGACCTCTTAGGAAGTTTAGGACTTTTAAGTCCTCCTGGGCTTTGTCGCGGTGCCAGCTAAGGCCAGGGCTGCTCGCTGTCCCCAAGGGCAGGAATTGCTGTCCCCACGGGCAGGGCTCTCTGTCTCGCTGTCCCCACGGGCAGGGCTCTCTGTCCCGCTGTCCCGGGCCCGGAGCGGGCAGGGCCGCAGCCGTGCGGGCGCGGGGCCCGGGCCAAGCCCGAGGTGCGGGCGGAGGCCGCGCTGCCATTTCTGTCCCTTGCGCTCCGTCCCGGGGCAGGAGCGGCCATCGCAGCGAGGCTCGGGGCGCTCGGCATCGCGCTCTGGCACACGCTGGGGGCATCCGTGTTGGTGCTGACACTGCTCGTTCTCTTATCCGCTTGTTGCTAAATTGTAAATTGTTCCCGCAACAATAAATTGTTAACTCCAGCCGTAATCTGCATTTTGTCTCTCTCACCTGAGGGCGTGGGGGGCGGGAGTGGCTGCGTGGGGTTTATTTTCCAGTTGGGCTTACACCACAACAGAATTACAGACTGCACCATTGTCACTGTGATAGATAAAAATTGTAAGCTTGAGGCTAAGGTCGTAGTGCATGCTGATATGTTTAGGGTAAACTCTGTGTTTAGGAAGTGTGCCTGGGAGCATCAAGTCAGGGAGAGTGGCACATTCCTGAAGGAGCTAAACCAGGAATTTTAAAAATGTCTCATAAACGGCAGCGTGGAAATTCAACCAGAATCATAGCACTTAGTGTAATTTCATTTTCTCTAGCAGTGCTGTGACTTACTGACATTATGGGAATATTGCAGTCAGGGTCCTCTTAGTGATAAGGACCCTCTTGTGACTGTCAATCCATTGTAATAGATGTACTTTATTCCCAAAGGGGCTTCAACTTACATTAAAACCGAAACCGACAAATAAGGGAGATGGGAGGAAAGGATATTGGAAAACAGAAAAATAATTCTAGAACAATATATCAAATAATGTGGGAACTTGAGTTTTCAAGTCAAAATTGGGGGTTGAGAGAAGGTTTAAATCAGGAGAAGGTAGTCATTTTATGATTAGCTAACCTGCTTAAATTAAGCTTAGAGGAAGTGTGGATAAACCATTTAGGACGTGTTGTTTCCAACACAGTATTTTCCATTTTTCATTGGAAAAAGTACAGAGTGTCATTTATGTCCTAGTATGTTCTGCCTGGATGGTTCTTTAGCTTTTGATGGAGTTTGGCATCTGTTTGGTCTATGATGTGTGAATTTACAAACTGTAAATTAAGTAATTATTCAGTTGCTTACTTAGACTAGTAATACTGCCACAGCCTAAAATACGTAGAGCTTCTTCCAGTTGGCTCTGCTGCTTTCTAACACTTTTTCACTAGATACAGAGTTGTAACATCTGGCTTTTATTCTGCAAATATGCTGAAAACCTCAGAGTATTGTAGCCTTTATGTTTTCTTGTCTTCATACAGTTTTGAGTTACTTTGTCTGCTGATGGTGTAACTGGAGCTTGGGATGAAAATGACCATCAAAGGTCATTGCAACAGAGGGATCCATGTGTAGCTTCTCTTACCCGTGCTCACAGAAAGCTAGGTTGGCCTGCTGGTGGAGCAGTGGGAGCTCAGATTCTGTCACATCTGTAAGTGGAACCCTCGGACTGTGCCTCCGCTGGTTCTGATGGGGGGCAGAAGAAGCCAGCTTGACACTGGGCAAAGCGAAGGGGAGCCTTAAGGCTTCTTTTTCCACATGCATAAGGGATCTGCATTAAACCCTGTATGCAAGCCCTCCTTGAGGGAGCACTGTGAGAACTTGGGGAGAGTTTCCTGCTGACTCTGATACAGCTACTTGAGGAAATGTACATTGCCAAGCATTTGGTTTTGAGAGGACGTTCCTTGTGGCAAGTGCAAAACATGTTTTATCCTGGAGCACATGGTTGGGATGTGTTCCTTGTGACTAGGACAGGCCCTGGTGCAGAAAAATGTGAAGGTGCAGGATTTATTTTCATCTGGGATCATCTGAAAATTTATTCTGGCACAGCATAGTATCCTCAGTGCTGTCCTTTGGTGAAGCTCAATGTGTGTTTTATTACAGTTGCTATTGCAAAAATAAGAGTAATATTATTCATGTAAGGTTTTTGGAAATGTCATTGCATGTATTTGGTATATTTAACGGACAGAGGAAATCTACTGCTGTTTACAGTAGAAGAAACCCATTTGGTTGTTATAGAAAGCCTCATTAAGATTTTTGCCCTCTTGACAGAAACTCTGAACCCAAATCTCTTCTGGCATTTGTTTAAAGTTTCAGGTTTTCTTTTTCTTTGCTTTTTTTTGTTGTTGTTTAGTTTTTGGATTTTTTTAACTGTGGAAGGTTTATTATTGTCTGTCCTTATAATTTATCTTTTCTTTAAAAGCACCATCTCAGTAAGATTTTTGGTGGGTTGGTTTGCCAATCCAGGAATTGATATTTTTATGTTTCTTCAGTAATGCTAAATGTGGGAAATATAGGCAGTTTGGAGTTTTTAGTGAGTTGGGATTTCACTTTTGTTCTAGGTTTGTGCAGAAAGGCTGTGGAAAAAGAGAGAACTGTTGAAAAAGTGTTATCACTGCTATTCTTATGTGTTGTCACTGATGATAAGATCCTCAGAATCCTGGACTGTAGCTTTCTATTTAGGAACTTCCCTTTCCTTTAGGTGTTTTGAACAGGCTTTTGTTTATTTTCCTTAAGGAATCAGTATCATGCTGAAGCCCTGCACAGTACTTAGGCATGTGTGTGATTTTGCAGACTTCATGGCCAGGAGCTGAGGAGGGAAGTGGGACCCTTCTATTGATGTTGAAGCCCCAACAGTATAAAATTCTGCCCTTGTGTGGTTTTACCATTTTGTTGTCAGCATTGAAGGCTGTGTTTAGTAAAGGTTTTTCTTTCAAAATTTATGTGTGTGAAAAAAGAGCTGCTGAAAGCCGTGCTCGGGTACTTCACCTTTTCTGCCTTGCAGCAGTGAGTGTTGCCAGGAGGGGAGAGGCAGGCGACTGCTTTAGGAAAGGAGGGCGATTGATGTTTGCAAATCCTATAGTATTGAGCGTTGGTGGGGAAAAAAAAGACATCAAAAACATGAGGCAATTAAGTGAGGTTTGGATAAACACTACAGTAGTTTTGGGAGGGGTGTATATGTGTGTGTCCCCGGTTTGCACCCAACAGGTTTAGGGGACCGTGGACACATCGTTAAAGCAGTGTAATTCAGTTTTGGCAATACTGTCTTGGTGTCATTCCTAATGATCGTGTACCCCATAATCATCTGTGCCCAAAAATCGTTCCCGTATTTCTCAGTCCACGGCCGTGAGTCGTGTGTGTGGTGTGTTGAGTGAGTTTGCCCTGGCGCGGGTTTTCCAAAGCCGCCCGAGCAGCCTCCCTGCCCCTCGTGGTGGGACATGAGCGCCGTGAAGGGAAGCTGCCGCGGCGCCGTTTGTAGCCCCAGGCTCGGGCTCTTCTCCTCTGGCATTCGGCAGGTCGAGGTGGCTCGCCCGGCGAGAACAGCAGCGAAGAGCGGTGTGCAGCCCCGGCCCCCCTGCCCGCGGCTTCGGGAGCTGTGGGCGCCGGGCGAGAACAGCAGCGAAGAGCGGTGTGCAGCCCCGGCCCCCCTGTCCGCGGCTTCGGGAGCTGGGGGCGCCGGGCGAGAGCAGTGTGCAGCCCCGGTCCCCCTGCCCGCCGCTTCGGGAGCTGTGGGGGCACCGCGCCGGGAGAAGGGCGCTGGAGCCGGTGCGAGCCGCCGTGGAGCCGAGGGGATCCGGCCCCGCCGCCCGTCTCGGCTGCCCCTGCCTCTAGCAAGGCAGAGTCCTTCCGTGGGTTTCCAGCCCCCTGAACCCAGAGAGCTTCCGTCAAGGCTCCAGCCGGCAGGAGATAAGCCCAGTGAGAGATAGGAGAGCGGAGTGGGGGCAGTGGAGAAAAGGCTGACCCCATTTCCCCCTTTGTCCTTTCATCCACATGCTCGAAATCCAGGGCGCCATCCGGGCGGGTGTGCCTGGCTGCTTCTGTTCGGGGTCTCTTTTTGTTTTGGGGAGTCCACAGGATTGAGCAGTTTGGTATGTAGTCGTTATTTGCTGTTGTTTCTGACTGTTGCTATTCTGCTTGTTAGTAAAGGGTTATTTTTTCACTTAATCTACTTATATTCATTACTTACTTGGACCCCTGAGAGAGACATCTAGACTCAGAGGCTTCTCCTTTAAATTATCTTGAAACAGAACAAATATTAATTCAGATTTATGGTCCGTTCAAATCAGGACCCTTTTCAAGAGCCAAGCAATTGTCCTTTCGGTTTTGAGTAGGACAAGTCTGAAATGCTTGATACGTGTCAGAGAGGATAGGGCCATGACAAAGTATTGTCAACAATAGCCACTGTCAGATGAACTGCCAAAAATGGCGAATAGTGTCAGTGCGGCCATTAGATTTGCACAACTACAATTCCTCTGTTAAAAGGAAACAACTGTTTCTTTTGTCGCTTGTTTTTCTCTTGCCTCACATTTGTATCAGGTATGCAGTGTCAATAAGAAAAAGCATTTCACTGAAGACCTGAACTGTGATGTTGCAGCAGATTTTCTACATTAGGAAACTACATTATTCCGAAAGATCTAAATGTAGTGATACTACATTAAAAAAGCTGGGATACTTAAGTAACTATTGCTCAGAGTCTTCGTAATTACTTCCTAAAACTGGGAAATAAGTGTTTGGGAGAATAATAGCTCTGCTAACTACATTGATGAATACATGAATGGAAGTGCTCATGAGGGGAGCTGTCAGCCAGGTTGGACTTCCTCAAAATGGAAACTAAATAAGTTTTGTGTAATTTTGATTCTGTTCTATTGCAGATACGAGTAAGGAATATTAATCCAGAACATAGTTTGGTACAAGGGTAGCAGAAATATTTGCATAGGTGTTAGTGGAAGCTTCTGGACAGTGCTGTCTGCTGTGTTTGTTCTTCCACTTCGTGCATTCTGTTTCCTTCCCTTTTGAAGTGTTATTAACCTGACAGTTAGAAAATGCAGCCTTTCCAGCTCCTTTAGGTGTTTGCTAGCTGTTGGTCCTTTTTTTTTGCTGCTGTGATATGTTGATGCAGTAACAAGTATGTGCAGGAGCACAGTTACAGACCTAAAGAAACTGAGAACTGGAATTGGAAAGTCCTGTGGATTTTACATTTGCTTTTATAATTCTATAGTCGCAACTGAATCTCAGTATTTTCTAGCATCTGTCATGGAGCTGCACTGGTTTTAGAATTGTGATAACAAAAATGTTCTTGTTTTTGTAACTTCATTACTGCAAAATATTTGTTTGGAAACAGATGTTTTCATGTATTTATGTATTCTATATGTTTTTGTGGCCTTTGAAACTGGTAGGAATTAAATGCATGTATTTCAGTGGCATACTCCACCGGGAGATTGGGAATAATAGCATTTTTATGTTTTGCCTCAGGTAAGTTACTCACCTCATGCTTTTCATATTCCCGTGATTCTCACTTCAAAAGTGAACAGACAGAGTAGTGCCAGGCCTGGGTTTCCTGGAGGGGACGTGCTGCAGCCCAGCCCCAGCCAGGAGCTCCACAGGCAGCCCTGCCAGCTGACTCGACTGCAGCCAGGTAGCTTTGCTGGTACTCCTTCCTTCCATCCCTCCAGTGCAGCTAAATCTGATCCCCACTTGGAACTGAAGATGCTGTATTTATGTGTCTGGATTTCAAGCAATACTAAATCCCTCATGTATAATGCAGTGTATTTAGATGTATATGTGTATGAGGTGACAAGGTATAGGCAACCTTTTTTTTCCCTTGCTACGTTTTTCAGCTACAAGAACGTAAGCTTCTGTCAAAAACTGAAATATTCAGCTGCAGTCCACAAGTCATGCTCTAGATAGTAGTTTGTTTTAAAAATAGTTTAAATAATATTTTTGGAGACTGTTCAGAATAACTATTGCATTACAGAGAATTTTCCCTCTTACAGTCTGCTTGGAGTACGTTATCCTATCAGAACAGCTTTTCAACTTGTCCTTGGAACATTTAATTTTCATTTTTGAATTGCTTAATTACAAATTATAAGTATTTGATGTAGCCTGCTGTTTTCCATAGGAAGAAATAAAAGTGCTTTGAAAATACTGAGCCTTATTTGGCCTTGTTTGCTCCTTTCCCTGTCTTAAAATTTTTTCCCATCTGTGTGGATTCAGAAGGAATTTAGAGTGCTTTAGTAATGTCCAGTGGAAACATTTAAGGTTGTACTGCAATTTACTTTTTTGTGGGAGGGGTGGGGGCACGGTGGGTGGTGGTATTTTTTTTAACCCTTACAAACTCTTCATGTGGTTAAGAGAATAAACATGTCCAGGAACATGTTAAAACAAAATAAGCTACTAGCTACTTTACAGTTAATGTGGATCTTCTTTACTTCCTGGGTGACCTAGCTAGGCTTTGGGAAGCTGGTAAGAAGGATTTCTGTATTACATCCTCTTGGCAGATCCATCAGTAATATTGATTGTAGGCTGTGGTAGATTCGTACAAGATTATCGATTGGTCCTGCATTGAAATGCAGGTTATGCTTACCTACCCTTGGTCTGGGTGTCTTAATTAAAAAACAGGGCAGGGAAGAAAGCAGTAAGAGGATAAAACTATTGACTCTCATATGACTGCAGTCTCCAGAAACTGATGAAAGCTCTTGAAGCTAATATGAATTGTTGATTAGGCAAAGCATTAACAATATTATTTTTCTGCCCGTATTAACAGCTGCTTGCAGTGGAGAACTGGAACAGCACACAGAGAGACGGGGAGTCATCTATAGTCCTTCTTGGCCATCGAACTATCCTCCAGCCACAAACTGCAGCTGGTACATTCAAGGAGATCATGGAGATATGATAACAATTAGGTATGGCTTGATGTTTGTGGAGGTAAAGGATTGCTTTGCTCAGATATAACAAAATGTGAGTTTACCTAATACACCAGCGTGAGGCTGTCTTCAGAGCCACTGGATGATTGAAGAAAGCTGAAGTTGCTTACACTGGAACATGGTTCCAGGCTGGGCACCTCTCTCTCTTTAACAATGCCTCCCTGTGGTTTGTTTCTGTAGACTACTTCTGACATCCTTTATTACAGAAGTCACTTGTGGTCTTCTAATGTATTTACCTTCCCAATGCCTGTGTGAGATTTCATATACCCCTGACAGATGAGGGAGTGGGAAATAGCAGTATATTTACTCACATTAAGTAGTGCCCTTTCCCTTCATAGCTTATAGATAGGAGTAGGTGAAGGCTATAAAACCTGGAACAACTTCAGTGGGCATGTGTCTTAGAGAAGAAATTCTTAGAGAAGAAACAGCATTTTCACTAATGCCTTGAAATGGTGCTATGTTTAATAGACAGTTTAAGATAATTATTGCTTATTGTTACTTGTTTATCAAAAGACACATGCTTTTCTGCTTAATATTTATTTCCACCAAATCAAATAATAGTTAGCATTTGTGGTACAATTTCAGCTTAATTCTAGAAAATGCCATTCAATGAAGACTAAAATTACTGGAAATGGTTTGTTAAGAATGTTTAGGGTATAATGTGAGCATACTGTGAATATGCTTAATTTCTTTGGCCTAATGGTAGGATCCTTCACGAACTAGGAATTTCTTACTTAAAAAATAAAACCTAGGAACATTTTTTTTGAGGGGTGGGGGGTTTAGTACTGTTACAGTTGACACCATCTGCTTGTTCCTTGCTCAGCTGCTTAAAAGGAGTGCAAAACCTCTTCAACTGCAGATGCTTGGAAATTGAAAACAAATCTGCCACAGATGGAATAATAGGAAGGCTCCACCATCCATAGTTCAAAATAGGAACTACTCACCAAAAGTAATGAAGTAAATATCTGCCAGCATTTGAAAATCATAAATAGAAACATTCTTTTAAACCCCATTACGTTACATTGGACATGGGGAATTTGTTTTGAAGCAGGGATTGTTGGAAACTAAGAAAGCATACAATGAGACACAGGACTTGACTCTGGAGAATAATGCTGCAGTTTATGCTATGAAAACATCATGGAGCTCCAGTTAGAATTAGGACTCTTTTCTGCAAGTATGATTGTGACAGAGGCAGAAGAAACAAATGAATGTGAGGTATGGCGGCTGGTAATAATGTGTGTACAGTTTAGATGTATGCACAGCAATAGACTTGAAAGATTTCTTCTTAATGCATTTGTTTTCTATCACTGAATACACAGTCCTATCCTGCCCTCCTCTGCACATGCAAACAATAGAAAGTACGTGTTTACATCCCAGGGACTAGTGCTGTGGTGTTATGTTTCTGACTATAAATGTATTTGGAATGACTCACTCCAGTGCATGACATGCAAAATGTTACAGCATCTGAGGATTTCTTTACAAGGCTGTTGCCCTTGCAATGCCAAGGATGTAAAAGAAGGAGCTGACTCGCCTAGGCTAGGAGATTTCAAATGCAAACATGTTTTCTGCTTTCCAGTTGGATATTCTTCTTCTTCTAACAATGTGTTGGTAAGGGCATAAGAGTAGCTTTTTAAATTTTCCTAGGAATATCAAACACAGTTCTTGTGCTAACATCTGGATTTTGAAAGATTTCAAAAAACCCCATCTCCTTTGTGTTGTGTGACACAGTATGCACTTCCTTTGATCTTGAATTCTCATTGACAATAAGACAGCAGTGTTATATAGAGATATATATGAGATACAGCAGGAATCATTAAGGGATAAAAATGCAATTGAAAGTAGTTTTTATTTCTAAGCTGTTTGCACTTGGTGGTTATTTTTTATAAACCTGTTTTTCAGCAGCTTTCAGTAGAACAGTGACCAGATCTACATGTGTATGTAAGATGCTGGCTTCTGTGGCCATCTCCTTTAGAAGCTGTGTCTTAATGTCTTGTCTTTCATCTGTGTGTTGATTTTCTCCATATCCTCACATTTCCATCTTATTGTTTTGCTTTATAGTTTACTTTTTAGAAATCCTTGAGGGAGCTTTCCCATGAACAGGAAGTGGATGTTCTTTGTGCTTATACCACTCTATATGCATATTTCAATACTTTCTTTCAAGCTGGTGTGTCTGATGGAATGGTGCTACTGAGACCTGTGAACAAGTCCGAAGCCACTCTTTTCCAGGACTATAAAATTCAAGTAATCAGTTGCTAGTTATTGTTTTGGAAACTACTTGGTTTTTCCACCCATTTTCTCTATTTTTATGCTTCTTTTCACAGAGGATTACATAAAATTGTGTAAGATCAGATAAAGATGTCATATGCTGTAACTGCATTTGTACCATTGTTTACAGGCTTTATAGGTTTATGTTTCCTCATATCTAAGAAAAAGATGAAAAAGAATTGTTTATCATTTGCTCTTACTTGGTGGTTGTAATTAACTCTGGTGTGGGTGGAGTATAAATTTATTATTTTATTACTGTAATTTGGGGGACCGCAAGTAAAATGTTCTCCATGTTCAGAATTCAAGATAAGAGCATTGAAAAGCGAAGTACTTAGTGACCCACTCAAGCTGTCTCTTATAAATTGAGGTGAGGAGATCACCTTCATTGGCTTTCACTTCAGTGATTCATAACACTGGCTTTGAAAAAAGAAATTGTCAGATACTATTTGAGTTTCAATTTCTGCATAAAATTCAGGTCTGTTCATATACTCTTGCTGGTATGTAATTGTGTGAAGAGCTAAAGGAACTGCTTCACAGTCTATTTACCAAACTCATAGTTTTTCAGAACTTGACATTAATTGGAAAAAAAACTCATAATAGCCATTTACTTGCTCAGCTTTTGAAGAAATAGCCCCAGTGTCTCTTGCCTAAGGTTATGCAGTTAGCTGGTGCTTGGGGACTAGAATAGAGCTTTCCTGACATCAGGTCCTTGTGCTTCAGTGGTTAAGCAGAAGTTTTTAATGAGCCAATTAAGTCATCAGTTGTTCACAGTCTACACTGTCTGTGAGAAGCTGGCAAATAAATAACTTTCTTGCTTAATTGGTCGGTTGGTTTTATTTTGGGACTGTGCTTTACTGACCTATCCATAATATTTATTCTCAAATTTTTAAAATGAGTTTAGAGGGCCAAATTGGACATTTACTTTTTAATTTATTTACTAATTGCTTTCATTCAGATTTTGCATCCCTTGTTTGTCCTTTTCCAGTTACTAAGAAAGCTTTCTTTTCCTTTAATCTGCAGTCCCTCGTGCCTAAATTACTGAAAGGGCTGTAGAGAATTCCCTACGTTATTTATAGAAGTACTTTTTTTTCCTAGCTGCTACTGTTCCTTTCAGTGCAGATGGCAAAAAACTTAACCTCTGCTAAGCATTAGTTTTGCAGGAAGCGTGTTTTTCCTCATGTATATAGACTATTAATGTGTGTTTATGGTTGTCTGGTTTAATGAAGTACTTTTCCAGCAGTGTAAAAATATTTGTCAGACAGTGGGAGGTTACCGTTGTAGGCTGTTACTTCATGTGAGTACATAGGTGAGAGCTGATATATATATGACTAACCCTGTAATTTTCTGTAAACTCCTGGCGTTCTCCTCACTGCTGGAGATAACCTCTTTTTCAGTATCATGCCACTGGAAAAATAATCAGATGAGTTTACTGATTCCTGCAGAATTCAGTAAAAAACAAGACCTAGTGCTGCATTTCTCAGTTCACACGGAGTTGTTCTGATCCTCAAATTCTGAATACTTTCAGTATACAGGGGTAAGGCTGTAGCTGAGGAGTGCAAGAGCCGGAGTTTAGCACCACTGCACTGCAGCTTGCTTGGCAGGATGGACCCCTGGTCCCTGCTCCAGTCCTGCAGAGCTGTCAGAGGGCTTTGCTGGAGAGGTTTGGTGACTGAGCTGGCCTGTCTTTTGCTTTTCCTCTCAAATCCTCTGCTTCCCTGCCCAAGATATTGAAAAATACTGTGGTACTGACTGGTGCTGCATGAGGTATGAATGATGTTATACATGAGTACTCTCTGTTTCAGTATGGCTCCTGTTTCTTGTTTTAGCCACAAAAAACGATGTCGTTTTTTGATACAAAAGGTCTGAGATTTCCCTCAAAAACAATAACGACAGACTTCAGTACTTTTCCAAAGACTGTACAGCATCTGTGTAGTTCTCCAAGCAGTACAAGCACAAGTCTTTGTCCCATTTTTCCACTGTATACCAGTACTTATTCAAACACTGGACATATCCTTTTGATAAAGAAATTTGCCTTCCAGACTGAGAGACCTCAGCTGAATAAATAAATGTTTTGTGGGTAGCAGGATTAAGTTAATCTTCAAAGGACTATAACAGAGCAGCTCTAGATCTAAGTAGAGATGATGAAAGAAGTAAAGCAGTAGAGGCTGAGTGCAATATTCAGGACTCTTGGCTGAAATAAATCAGTTAGCTACTTCATGGCAGAGTACAATGTCAGAAACTTCTAACAGGAAACCTTGATGTCACAAATGTATTATAGAGTGAAGCCAAATTTTATATACTTACAAGTGAAAACATATGTATTCATATTGTTTTCATATTTCTTTAGAAGGTAGTGTTTTTTGTGGTGAGGGTTCAGGTTTACAATTTTTTTTTGTTCAAGTATATCATGCTTTTGGTCTTGTGTAAAATCACCATCAGTGTAAATGAGGAAAAGTTTACTTCTAGTAGGGGCAATATAACCTAAAAGGGTGCTGAAATAGAGTGACAATGCCTTAAAGGAAAATTTGTTGAAAATACATCTGTTGATTAGTTTGCATAAGGGGGAACATAATTGCTTTGACTTTGCTTTGGCTCTTAGCAGAAGAAATTTTATAACTGCTGTGGTATCTATTACACATAAAACTTCACATTAGAACTAGAACATACACAGAGAAATTGTGTTTGGAACTTCTAGGCACTTGGGATTAAGATGTTTGTTTTTATAAAAGAGTTTGTTCTTGTGAATATTCTGTATTGCCCTTTTTGAATATCAAGGCATTGTTTTCTGTAGCCTGTGTGTCTCTGAGAGGCATGGTGTTCTTAGGGAATCTATTAAACATGCTGCTTCCTTGCAAGTCTGTCCTGTCTCATCACCCCTGTGCTCTGTGGTCGAAGTTTGGATTTGTTAGTGAAGAAGTGAGGGATTCTACTCTGAATCTGTCTGAGATCCACAAGTGACACTCAGGAAAATCAGTTATCCTGTGTAGGCCTGGGCTTCTGCGTTGGAAGCTGGAACTAAAGGTTCTTCCTCTTCAACAACCAAAAAAGCTGTTTATTACCAGTGTACTATACTAGACTTTCAAGGTACAAGTAAAAGATATTAATTACACATGAATGCAGGCTCTTGAGAGGTATTGCTGTCATCTGCAAAGGGGTTTGTAAACAAGGTATGTGCATGTAGCTGACTTTTCTGTGCCCTTCCTTTGTATGGATCTTAAAAGGGTTAAATATTTTTTATTTTTTTCCTAGAAAGAAATGCATTTTAAAGTAAGTTATAGACAGCTTATTGTGTAGGCAAATTCTGCTCTGGGTTTGTGCAGTCTGTGTTGTGTAACCACGCTGTGGCTTAATTATTTACTTGATTGACAAAAGTAGCTCTTTTCAGCAGAGCAAGGAAAATGAGTGGCTGTGGGACCCAGCTGGAGCACTGGGAACTGGGTAAGATAGGAGAACAGTTTGTTTGCCCCTTTAAGGTTGATCCTGGTACATCTAAAATAACTACAAGAGTAAAGGATCAAAAGATTTAGTAAAGAACTTGTTTGTATTATACAAACAGAAATTTTTTAGTCATTCCCACCTCTCTTATCAGTTTTGAGTTTCTGTTTCTTGATTTAGTGACTGTTTCCTTTTCTTAAAAACTTCTGTTGTTGGGCAGACAGGTATAGCTAACACTTAGTTAAAAAGTTTTCATTAAAAAATTTCTATGAACAGTCCTCCAAGTAGATGACAGAAACCCTACATTGATGTGTGGAGCCAAAATGAGTTACAGAGAGCAAAACTGATGCGGTAGCTCAGTAATGCTGTCTCACATCTCATGTAACTAACAAACTTTATTTAGGTACCTATAGCTTCCCTGATGCTTTGGATAATTCCTTTTCATGATGCAGTGGCTGTTCACTTTCTTGGTCATTAAAAACATTTTATGCAGAACACCTGTAAGAGAAATACTCTGGTTTATCTTTGAATGGCTGACTACCCAAACCTTTTTATTTTGACTGCACCGTCATCTAAAACTTCTTGCAAAATATACTGGTTTCAGCAGCTTGATGAGATTGCTTATAGCAAAGAATTAAGTGCTGTGGGAATATTTCTTCACAGCTGGGAAGACCCAGAGGTTGGTGGGAGAAAAAGAGTTAGAAGAGGAAGGACATTTCTGGGTGGATTGTCCTTGCACATACGTTGTTTGTCATCACTTAATTTCCATTTTACCTTATCACTTTCAGTGCTCTGTTACTTCTCTTGCTCTTGCTGATAAAATGTTTTTTGAGAGTTATTAAGCCAATGTGTTTGGCAGCACCTACAGGTGTGGGTATGCTGAGTCTCCTGCTTAAATGAATTAACTAGTTTACATAGTTGCTGTTCTTTCCCTCTCAGCTTCAAAGGTCAAGATCTGGCAGGCATTGACAGCCTTTTCTAAATACACATTGATATCAGAAAATTATCTTTCCATTTATCTTTTTCAAATAATTTGTCTTTGATGTTTGTGAAAAATTGTTTAGGGTAGGAGATCTGTATTTTGCAGCAGCTTTTCTGCCTTTCTGAAAATTCTGTGTAGATATTTGCATGGAGTATGCATAAACTTGCACCAATTAATTTGGTCTAGCTGAGTTGCACAAAAAGGGACCAAAATTCATTTCTAAGTGTTCTGAACAGTGTGCCCTTTCCTAATGAGTATGCTTTTCTGTGCAGTCTGCAATCTGCTATTGTCATTGCAGATTGCTGAATACAAATGCAATCTGTTTCATCAGAGAACAAATACCACATATGGTTCCTGGGCCACAGGTTAGGGAGTATTATCCAGTTGTGTTGAGTGTTCTGCAAACAGCCAGGGCACCTCTTTGCACTAGATAAGCTGCTATTGAATAATCACTTGGCTTGTGTCAGCAGAAGGGCTAGAAATTTAACTGTAAAAGTCAAATAGTCTTGTTTACTCTGCACTCCCAGAAAGGGAATATTTTAATCTTTGAATTAAAAGATAATGGTGTTAGATTTTAGGTTCGATTTCCATCCCCATTCTCTTCTTGATCTCTCCTTGCCCATCCATGGCTCGAAGAGTGGATTTGTGTCACTTATACTTAGCCCTTTAGGGTTCTTTGTACTGCTTCCTAATGTTCTTTTCCCAAGACAGTAGTCAACCCTGTCATTCCTAGTTTCATAGGTTTTATGGTTGGAAATGACTGCTGAAATTAATCTACTTTGTGTAATGTATTCTGGAATTTTGCTTTTCCTCATATCTGTATTTTAGAAAGCAGTTTTGTTTAAGGACTGAATAAAAGAGGAATCACTCTTTTAGCTTTTGGAGCTACTTTGGTATGATGTTTATGCTTGTGAGATGGGTGCTTTTCCACACCGGGGGATGTACATTGTTTCCATATACTCAAGGTAGCATCAAGGTAGATGCTTGATTGTCTTGGAATATGATATCTTTATGTCACACTACTTGATGCAGAAAGCCAGCCATTACAGTCTGTTCTTTCTGTGTTAGGCTTTGTTCCAGATACACGTCCTCTTTGTAACTTGTGCTTTCTTTTATTCTTAACAGTTTTAAGAACTTTGATTTGGAGGACTCTCAGAAGTGTGCAGTAGACTGGTTGATGATTGGCCCGTCATCCAAGAGGGAAGAGTACAAAGTGTGTGGCTCTTCCATACCTCCATCTTTCATCTCTGCAAGGGACCACGTGTGGATATTTTTTCACTCAGATG
Source organism: Donacobius atricapilla (assembly GCA_013397315.1). Lineage (NCBI taxonomy): Eukaryota > Metazoa > Chordata > Aves > Passeriformes > Mimidae > Donacobius > Donacobius atricapilla. Next base: position 616,244 of record WBMY01007237.1, on the reverse strand, counting down.
CATCAAGCTCAGGGCAGGCTCAGGGATTTCGCCTTTCTTATATTAGAGGTAAAATCTTACGGGTTTGTTGGCTTCACTTTATACTTGGAAGACAGTAGTACTTTTTTTTTGACAGGCATGTTGGGCCATTGTTGACTGTAAACTATTGGTGTTGTAATACTGATACCATTTGCATGTGGCTTTTTGACAGTATTCTGAAGTGGACTGGCCTGACTAATTAGCTTGTGACATGCATGGTGGTAGATGCTGAAAAGAGATATTAGATAGCTCCAAAAGTTTTGATACTGATTTTTTTCTCCTTGTCCTCTTTCACAGGAAAGATAGGTCAGTCTGTGTGCCAGTCAGATGAATTCCGTTGTGCAAATGGGAAGTGTATTCCCAGTACTTGGAAGTGTAATTCCATGGATGAGTGTGGTGATAACTCAGATGAGAAAAATTGCACTGTCCCTCCAACAGACCCTCCATCCAGCATCTGTCCCTCAGGAATGTTTCAGTGCAGCGCAGCCCACTCCACCAAATGCTTGATGAACGAGCTGAGATGTAATTCAGTTAAAGACTGTGGTGATGGTTCGGACGAAGATAATTGTCCTGATCTTTCCTGTGGCAAAAGGCTGGGTAATTTTTACGGATCTTTTGCTTCCCCAGACTTATTCCGTGCCGATCACAGCAGGTCAGACCTTCGTTGCACGTGGTATGTGGACACACAGGATAATCGGCATGTTCTGTTGCAGCTCGATTTGCAGTTAGGCTACAATGACTATGTAAAGGTGTACGATGGCATCGGAGAGAGGGGTGATAAATTGATGCAGACGTTTTCACACCACAACAACAGGCATTCTGTGAGTGTGGAGTCATCAAAGGGCCAACTCACTGTCTCATATCACGCCCGCGCCAAGAGCACTGGCCATGGATTCAATGCAACGTATCAGGTGAAAGGCTATTGCCTTCCTTGGGAGCACCCTTGTGGGAGTGATGAGGAGTGTTTCACGGATAAGCAGCATTGTGATGGCTGGTGGCATTGTCCAAATGGCAAGGATGAGGAGAACTGTCCTGCTTGCCAGAAGAATGAATACCCATGTGAAGGAAACAGTGGGCTTTGTTACTCAATACTTGACCGCTGTAATAACCAGAAGAACTGTCCAGATGGCTCAGATGAAAAAAACTGCTTTACTTGCCAGCCAGGAAATTTCCATTGTGGGACTAATCTGTGCATCTTTGAGACTTGGCGCTGTGATGGCCAAGAAGACTGCCAGGATGGAAGTGATGAACGTAACTGCCTGGTGATCGTTCCCAGGAAGGTCATCACCGCTGCTCTGATTGGGAGTCTCGTGTGTGGCTTGCTGCTAGTGATAGCACTGGGTTGTGCATTCAAATTATATTCTTTGAGGACCAGGGAGTACAGGTAAGTGTCTTGCTTTGCTGATGTTTTCATAGCTGTGGTGGTTTTTTCTGTTCTGTTAAAAGGAAAAAATGTTGATTCTTAACCAAAGAATTTGCAAAATACTGTGAAATGAAATCCAAGGACCTGATGACAGCTAAATAGTTGTCACTGCATTAGGCTTAGAGAAGATTTCTGGGAGTAGTGAAATATCAGCTCTTCTGTGGTTTGTGATACCAGGAAGTATCGGCTCTTCTGTGGTTTGTGAGAAGTACATGTTAATTGTGCAGTATGGCAGACTCCGTATCTAACCTAATCTGTCTTGAGCAGTTTCCTTTTCCTTCTCATCCCCTTGCAACAAACCTCTTGCCCCTGCCAAAAACCGAATGCTGAACTGCTACAGTGAAGTCTTCACTGAATCGGAATTGAATAACCCTTCACCCCTCCCCAAATACCCCGGTTCTCAGTTCTGCTAAAAGTGATGTCCTGCTATGGTGGGGCCTGTTCTGAGCACGAGTTGTCCATGGTATAAGCTGTGCCCCTTTCCCCTGGTTCTGTAATGCCTCATTGTAGGTGTAGTGTGTGTGTTTCCATGCCTGTGTGTTACGTGTGTGTGCAGCTGGGGTTCTGCCTTGGAGGAGTCATAAGGGACTTCCTGGTTCCCATCTTGTCACGTGCATCAGCTCTGTGCTATGCTGCTGACACTGTTTTAAACAGTGTGCTTTACATTCTCACCTGATCAAATCTGCATGATTGGGGACCTGCAAAAGAGCTGCTGGGCTAAGGTGGGAACTTCAGTGCCTCTGTTCTGGCAGGACTGGCAAACCTCTCTGTAACTGCAAGCTGCCCCTATTGTGTGATTGTTTCCAGTTCTTAATGTCTTCTCCAAAAATAAGCTTTGGGCCCTTGCTGAACAAGTTACTGCTCTTACTGGCACAACAATTACTGGCCAGCTGAAAAAACTTCAGTTGCCACAGTGTCCAGCCTGAGACTGCACTAAAGAGTTTGCTGGTTTGACTCATTCATATTTATCCCCTGTACTCTTAGTCCTTTTGTTTATTTTAGCATCCTGATAAGATTTTCCTGGTGCTTAGCAGAAGGTTTGTGGTTTCACTCCTAGCATGAACCCTTTTGACGCAGTTTGTTACACACACACAAACACACACTCACACTTTGATCAGAAGGCATGAACTAAAACTAAGTTTATTTAAAAGAATCTGACTCCATATATAGTATTTCTACAAAGGCCAGGGATTGGGGGAGAAGGTTGACACCTCTCCCCATCCCATTGGTCAAGACAACTGTCCATCAGCTGTCCATATCTCTAACACAAGAATGAAAACTTTCCTTTAAACTACAATAACATTGGCTGTGTTTACAGACCAAAGCGTGAGAAAGAACCCAAAATGTGAAACTGTGAAACAGAAGAGAAGGCTGAAAAAATCAGGGCGACACCCTTTGGCAGTGCTTTTATACATTAGTGTCACGGAGGCAGGACAAACTGTTCCTTCTCTTCCATGTTTTCTCTCTGGTTCTGTTTCTAGAGCATTTGAGACTCAGATGACGCGGCTGGAGGCAGAGTTTGTGCGGCGGGAAGCTCCACCTTCCTATGGACAGCTGATTGCACAAGGACTTATCCCCCCAGTTGAAGACTTCCCTGTGTACAATGCATCACAAGTACGCAGACAAGTGCCAATGAATATTTCAGCAGCCAAAGTACTTTAAATTAGATACAAGTGATCTGGAACTGTATTTCAGTGGCTGTGCTAATTATATGGAAGTAATATAAAAACGTGTATGTGTTACATGGAGCTGAAGAGCCGCAGTTCCGCAGGTGCTGTGGGTAGTTTTAAACACATTAAATGTGTTTGTTGGGGAACAGCAGTGAGATAAGCACTTCTGCTGTACATCAAGACAGAATGAATAGAGACAAAGATCAGAAAGTAAATAGAGAAAAGAGCTTTTCAAGCTGAAATGGTAAATGCACCTGAAATGGTAAGAAAATCAAATCTCTAGCAGTATTTTTGGAAAATTCCTGGTTTTCCAAAGTGACTTTTTCATTTACAAGTAAATGACACTGGCAAGCCATTAAGTCATTCTGTTCTATTGCTGAGTACTCAGAAAACTCCTGTACCCTGAGAGAAATATCCAACTGAGATACAGTTCCTAATGTGATAAAGCACTTGTAGTTTGTTACTCCAGAGGAAAATTAACTTCCTAGGCAGACAAGTAGAGCCTTTAAACTCATAAAGGAAACACTGTAAGGGACAGAAGTTGTGGCTGTCCTTCCCTGGCAGTGTTCAAGGCTAGGTTGGATGGGGCATTGACCAGCCTGGTCTAGTGGGAGGTGTTCACAGCAGGGAAACTGGAGTTAGATGATCTTTAAGGTCCCTTGCAAGCCAAACCATTCTATGAATCTGTGAGTCTTTTGGTACAGGCAGAGCTGTCTTTGGAGTTCTCAAATAGTTTGTTAGAAAATACGCATTTAAGAAGGAAGCCGGGGGCTCAAGTGTGAGTATTGTGGTAAAGTGGAGATATTTGTGGGGAGAACAGGGTTTAGAAGTCTCCTGAGTAGGTGTGAAATGCTGGTTTGCTACCTCTGTGTTCCAGGCTTCCGTGCTGCAGAACATCCGAACAGCCATGAGGAGGCAGATGAGACGCCACTCGTCGAGACGGAGCTCGTCTCGGCGGCGCTTGGGCAGGCTCTGGAGCAGACTCTTCCACAGACCTCGGGTGAGAGGCCAGATCCCCCTCCTGACCCCTGCCCGCACCTCACAGACTACTCTGGGTGATGGAATCATCAGCAGTGCTGATGGCACTGTTCGGAGTCCTCCACCTTCCCCTGAAGGACCTAGTTCAGAGGCAAATGGCCAAGCCAGGGGCCCACAAGAAGCTGGATGTAGCAGCCTGCAGCCAGAGACTGAAATTACAGAGCCATCGCCTTCCAACATCTTCCAGCCAAGTACTTGCACAGCAGCACATGCAGAGCCCGAGGCTGGACACACCGATAAATCTTCAAGTGCTGACTCTGACAGAGAGCTTAAGCAGTCCAGTAAAGTAGATACAGGAAAGGCTTTCAGAGATCCTTTATCTGAAAGCGTTACAGAAACGATCCATGGAGGGTCAGTATCCAGGAGGACTGTCCCAGAGGACAGTAGTTCAAGTGAAAGTCATCCACTGAGTGAAGATCCATGCAGATTACCCTTAAAAAAGTGGGAGTCTGGTTATCCAGACAGCCCTATGAATGTTCATATCCAAGTGAATGGACAAAACCAACGTTGCCCTAACTCACACCAGGAGGAGCCTTTGGGTGTTCATGCGGCTTGCTGCCATTCTGTGGAAGTGCCAATGTTACAGTCATCTACTTCCCTCTCTGAAAACAATACCAGTGATGATGAATCTTTACTTGTTTGCTAATAAAAATTTTTGTTTTGTCCATGTAAATTTTGTAACTTCATTGTTTTTGTGGCAATGCACTTTGATGACAGGTGGTATGTCTGTGCTCCCAGCTTTCGCTCTTAAAACGAGTGTGCTTTAATCCCACAGTGTGTGCAATACAAGACTAAATGGGACAAGTTTATGTCACCGTTGCTATTCCTGAAGCTGCAATGGGGCAGGAGGAGGCCAGTATGTGATGTTAGGGGCTAGGAGAACAGGAATGTGTCACTGCAGTTTGGAGGCATCTTTGTCCTCTGGTATTTCTTTTTTAGTCACTCTGCATTCAGTGTTTCTTTGCCTTTCAGTGGTCTTACTGAGCTAGAGAACTCTGTTGGAACCCTGGGCAGACACTAGTCATTGTAACTCTTAAGTACTGAGCTACAAATAACATGGTTGTGTTTTTAGGCATAGCAATTTAATTAACATTTAATAATTTTAATTGAACATACTTAGGAGGAATGAAAATCCCTTGTAGCTTCCTCCCTGATACAAACTGCTCACTTCTTTTGCTCCCTTCAGAAATGTTTTGATGGCCATGTGATGGCCTTGGAGCACCCACTAAATCCAAAGTTTCTGTAGAAATACCCAGAATGAAAGCAGGTGTCTTGGCTGCTAAAGCTTTGTAATGGGAGTGTAGCAGCATTCAGTATAAGGAGGGTGCATTGAATCCTAGTTGCAGCAATATTTCTTTTTTCCATTGTCATGTGTTGCATTTTCTTCATAGCGATGTGAGCATTGCGGAATTGTTTCCTCCTTCTCTACCCTTTGTCCTCTCCTCCCTTGTGTTTCCAAGGGCTCTATGCTGATACCACTTGGAGTGTGCCTGGAGGACACTGAGGCTTTACGGCTCCTTGGGGCAGCACTGGGAAGCACTGAGCACTTGGTCAGGATCAGACTTGTTTTATTTTTGAAATAAGTCTCACAAGTTTGCTTGTAAATCTGGTGTGAGTGCAGATGTAGAAGCCAGTGATTTTATTTATCTTTTACAGAATGTTATTTTGGTTTTTTTTATTTGTTTTTTTCTTTGAAGAACTGAAATTCATCAGTGCCATTTTAAAGCTGACACTGTGTAGATTGTACACAGTTAAATGTAAACTGGTGCCTTTTTGGTTTTTTAGAGTGTGATTAAAAGTAAGCAAGTTATTTACCTGTAAGAAGGTGGCATTGCTTAACGAGGAGTCCCTGCAGAATGACAGAGCCCTGCTGTGTGAGAGCTTGGTCCTGGGGCAGTGGCCAGACTCTCCCTACTCTAACAAGAGCTCTGCTTCAATTCCCCCTGACACAATGACAAACAAAAATGCTTTAGAAGGGAGTTAAAAAGGAAGTTGATGCTGCCGCTCTGTAAACCGAGTGCTCCAAAACCTGTTTGTTGTTGTAGGAATTCAAGTTGTCCAGAGTTGTTAACTGAACTTGTGAAATTGGGGTCTTTGGCATCTGTGGGCCTGAGTTCTGCTGCTCACAGGACTTTCCTGGCTGTAAAGGCAAACAGACTTCTGCAGTGAATAGTTAAGTTTACATCAAAGTGTCAAAGATGTTTTCCTTTAAATGGGCTGTATTTTGCCCTGGATCTTTCACTGGGACTCCCTTTGGGAGAGTGCCTTGAAAAAAAACCAAGGAATAGGACTTTGGCCTACTAAAAGGTAACGTGGAAGAATTAAATAGAAGTGATTTTTTGTCCTCTTCTATTGCAAATTGGTTTCATAGTGTGCATTCCAAAGTTAGAAGATTCAAATTCTTAAGGGTATTAATACCAGGAAGGGCTTGTGGCAAAATGCATAACAAGAGTTGTAGTTGCATTAAATAAATACTGCTCAGTATTTTTTTCCATATTCTTCTGTGATAAGAACTCATTTCATCAAAGAAAATGTAGTTTTGAAAGAGATCTTGCTTTCTTAGTGTTTGTAAACATTTTGTGGACATTCCACCTTTGCAAGGCCATGTACTCTAGTCATTGCACTGCCAGAGTGGCTGGTTCCATCAAATCCTACAAGTTTTAGTGATTTGATTTTATGTTTTGTCTAAAAGTAATTTTAAATCCATAGACATGTATATGTAAGGTAGATAGGTATAGTTAGGAGAAAGATTAAAGGTTTATATTGTATGGATATGAAGGACCTTAGAAATACATGTCTGTTTATTCTATTATTGTTACAGAAAAATATTTCTGTAATAAAATAATGGTGATCATGCCATGCCTTAAACCATCACAAGGCTCATAAAGTTGAAATATGTACTTCAGAGTACTACTGTAGTTTGAGAACAACCCTGAATAGCTAACACTGCTTTAAGATGTGTAACTTCACATTATTTCTTACGTGTATCAGACATACTTTGTGTACTGATTCACTTGGTAACCCAGTGAAAATTTCACTGAGAAGGTTTTACTTTTAAAAAAAGTCCAGGTTAATGAAAATTTGATGTTGAAGGATACAGAAGTGTTCACAGCCCTCATTACTGGACTATACAGCTTTGCATCAGTGAGAAACGCAAGTCTCGTGCCCTTTGTAAGCACTGACTTCTGTATGCTGCAGGGCAGTTTTCTCTCCTGGCTCCCCCCTTGGAAGGGAAAAGCCACAAATTCACTATTAATTTTACAGAAGAAACCTCTCTGCGCTGTGAGCACAAGGAGTGCACTGCAGTGCCCTGGAATGTCAGTACCTGCATAAATCACAGAGTCTGCCTTAGTGTGTGTCTGCCCTTCTGCATCTCTTGTAAGTGTTCAGCAGGGAATCGACCATCCTTGAAGGCACCTCAGTTCTGGTTCATATAAACTGCCTCCTTGTATTCAGAACTTCTTAAAATTAGAAAAAAAGGGGAAAAGTGGAAATGCAACACTTCAAAGACCATACAACCTTCAGTTAATCTGCTAGAAAACTTGTTAAAATTTTTGTTACTTTATTAGTGTTTTTCTGCACTCTTTAAAGATTTTTGTAGACAGGAAACAAAGTGTTTAAGTTGGTTGTTTGGTTTTGGTTTTTTAAGATACAAAATTCCCCTGTCCAAGCAAGCAAAACAAAAAAACCAACCCAACCACCTTCTAAAAAACCGCCTTTCCAAAAAAACTTCTGAGAAGAATGTCTACTGGTGTAAAAAGAATGCAAGCTCATAGGCAGCATAAAGGGGAGATTCCCCTTAATATTTTCTCTACTGTGATGAAAGCAGGGAATATTTCTGTTAGAAATTCTGATACTTTACAGCTTGTCTCTCACTGCAACATCCCTTAAACGTACTTGTTCTCCATCTCTGTTCTCTGCTTTTTGGCTTGTTTGTTTTTAATTTGTGTTGTACACATTAGTTTAGTTACAACATTTTACCATCGCGTGTGTGCAGGCTGTGATACAGGCACGGCATCCTGTTTGCCAGCGTCTGCCGCTGCTTCCTGCACTGAGCAAGAAATTGTCATAGGACACAAGAAAATGAATGACTCCAAATACTTNCCCCACCTGGTTTCACCAGCTCATGGAGATGGTGATATAATACATACCTTGGGCATATCTTACATTGTAACCTAGGACAATTGTTTTGAGAAGTGTCCTTGAGATATTTTTCCCTTGGGAAAAGGTTAGCAGCTGCTAGCAGGCTAAAATCTCTCAGACTCAGAAACATCAGGCCCACAAGATACTAAGCATGAAAGATGCTGGGCATCATCATGCTTTGCCTTGCTTTGGATCTCTTAATTTTTAATAAAATTTCACATGCCCAGAGCCTGTGGGTTTCTTACTGTCACTCTTAACACCTAAGCTTGAGGATTCCTAAACTGTGCTCCCACGGTCTTAGTTTGACTCAGACTCTTATGTGTCGACCCGTGACTCCATGTGTTGACGTGAATTTCGTGGGGAGAAATTTTGGTTTGGTTTTGTACCTTTGTACCTCTGGGTTATCCTCTGCTTTTTCTGGTAGCTGAAGCTGGTTGAAGGGATATCAGTTTTTAAGAATACATGTGAAATCTTGGTACTAGGAAATTCACTGTTGTGTACAGCTACCTTTAATATGTATGTATGCATATATCCCTACTAAAAAAAAGAAAAAAAAAAAAGAAGCCCTGAAGTATATGACTTTTGTTAGGGTGGTTAAAAATTTCTGAAGTTCAGCCTCTCCCATTTCTGAGGCCAGTGCTTGTTTTGCTGATGCTTCTCCTTCTCCATCTCTTCGAGTTATCTGCTGGCTCTGTCCTGCTCTTTTTCAGAAGGTGAAGGCTGAGTTATTTTGTGTTGACTGTGTTCTGCAGGCTTGGAAATCTTTATCTGTATTGAAGAGAACTGGATAAACTTCATGGTGATCCCAGATTTATCTGTAGCTGTGAAGGATGGAAGGACCCAGCTTGATGCAAAGGGATAATTCCTTCTAGCCTAGCAGGAAGGATTTGCTTGACTTTGCCTCGCCTTGCCTTGCCATGAGATGCTCATTCAGCTGCAGTGGCAGAAGCATTCGTGTTTCAAACCGTACCATCATACCCTGATGTGAGGCTGAAATGAGAATAACCCATGAAATGGAAACGGAGTAGTAAATGATACCTAAGTGTTGGTAGGTCTTTTGACAGCCTGTGCAGTACAATAAATCTGTCTTACAACAAACCAAGGGACAAACTTGAGAAGCCTGAAGGGAATTGAGTACTTTTTAATCAGACCTTTCTCTGAGAGGAAAAACTGCTTTTGCTTATTTAAGATTTTTGAAATTGGCCAAAACAACTTGAGTTTTAATCTCCCAGGCAAGTGCTGGAATTTAAAATCCAGTACAAATAGCAGTCTGAACCTGAACCTTGCAGGCAGCACACGCTGTGTCCTGTCCTTTGTCAGGCTGTCACCCGAGCAAACAGTTCAGTGAGCTGCTCTTCCCTCTTCAGGTTCTGACACTTGTGTTCTTGGCTGCAGGGATTAAATGGTTACCAAGGCTGAGGTGAGTGGTGGGGCTTTACATTTTACTCCCTTTTATTTTGTGTTCCCTGCTTTATGATGCCTTCTGGATCCCCCTCCCTTCTATCGCTGTGTCTTACTGTAGGATTTTAAGACAAATTTGATTTTGGCCTCTCAGCATCTTACACTCTCATCCTTTTTCTTGGATTTTCCTTTTCCATTTTCCAAGTGCAGAAGTTTCTCATTGAAGATAAGAGTACTGGTGAGAGAAGTCAAGGACCAAGGAAACGAGGTTTAAAAAGCAGAGTTTGGTTTGCCTGTACTCACAGCTGGAGGTGGAGACAGGACACAACTCTGAACTCTAAAGCTTTAGGAAAAGACAAATTCTAAGCAAAGTTTACCCTTCATTTTTTCTTTCAGTATCTCTCATAGAACTCCTCATCAGGTGAATTGCTAGCAATTTCTGGAGGAAATTCCTGCTAGCATGAACTGCTAGCAATTTCTGCTTTGGTTCTTGCTACAAAGAGCCCAGAAACCAAATGATTTTTTTTCCAGGGTTTAACAGTAAGTGAAATGTGAGAAATACCTTGACAAAGGCCTCCGAATATGAAGCGTGGGACAGCATGTCTGTCGGGGGCTGGTTGGTTGTTCATTTGCTGTCTTTCCTTTGAAGGTGATTTAACTTCAGCTCTTGAGCACGTTTCTCTCCCAGCACTGGTTGTCTGGAGCTGGGCTCTGGCGGTGGCTCTGTCCTGGCTCCCCAGCCCGGCACAGCAGCAGGCAGAGGTGCTGCTCCCCCGGGGCCACCAGCCCCTCTCCTGAGGCTGATGGCTGCATCGGGGCTTGTGCTTCCAGAGGTGATGGACGTGGCTAATGAAATCTCGTCTGCATATTTTTGGGTATGTGTTTTGTAAAGATGCTTCCAAGTGGAATGTGTTATTAAATATGCAGGGACTCATCTGTCCTGCTCGAGCTGGAGGAAGGCTCTGAACTGGAACAGCAAGGTGCTGAACCCAAGGTCAGTATCCATCTGGGCCAACTTCTGAAGAGCTGGATTCGGATGTTGCTTGTGGGTCCCTTCCAACTCAGAATATTCTGTGATTCTGTCTCATCCCTTGATCCTTCTGAGATCAAACACTTCTGGTTTATGTTCTAATGTGAATGGAAAACAATCAATTCCCTTACCAAGTTTTTGAAAACACTTGAGGGTGGCCAAGCCAGCAGACGTACCTCTGCCTCCTCTCTGTGCTTCCCAACAGTGCCCACTCAGCTCCTGGAATTTTATCTTCTCCACTTCAGTCTTGCAAAGCATATAGCATAGTGATGACGTATCTGCTGCTGCTTTTTTCAATCCTGTGGTAAATCAGGTAAGAATAATCCAATCCATTTTTATTGACTTCGCCTTAGGCTGACTTACAGGTGATGCTCCACAGAGTATTTTTCTGCATTACGGCCTCTAATATTTTATGCCACATAAATGTAATCGCAGATAATATATAGGCTTATATAGTATTGCTTTGCTATTTAAGCTTCATTCAAACTCCTTTCTGTTGAAAACAGCTTGCCTCTCTGTATCAAGTATCACAGTACTCTCAACATGCTGATAGTGTCAGCTGTTTCAAGGATTTTTTGTTCAGTGGGCTTTAAAATACTAGCAATTATGTCTCCTTTGGGGCTAGTTGCTTTGCCTTTAGGAACACTCTTACATGGATTGAGCGTGCTGCTAAATTTCATATGAATTTAGCAGCACACTCAGTCATTTTCATTTTCATGTTTCATATGCTTATGAATTTATGTTTCTAATTCTGTACATTGATTTCTATGGTTAGAAATTCTACACATTAGGCACTAACCCTTGCAAAGCATATAATGTATGTGGTGCTGGGAGCAGAGATGAAGCTGTTCCTAAAAATGAAACATTGTGAAACACTTTTTGGTTATTGGTATGTAATTCAAAGATGAGGTCTAGGTCTAGTAAATCATCCTGTTCTAAATTAAGCCTTTGCATTTAAAGCCAAATGTTATTTTTAAAGCATGTCAGTATAATCAGGGAAAACTTGAGCCAAATTCAATTACCAATTATGAGGAATTTGTTCTTTAATTTTTTTTTGATTTCCTTATATAAAGGCCAAGAAAAGCCTTGGTAGCTGTTGCAGCATTACTACCATTACTATTACTATTACTATTACTATTACCTTTCTCATTACCATACAGACTTGTCTCAAGAGCTGAAAAATCTTGCTGGCTGATTTCCATACCTCAATTGTTTAAACAAACAAAAATAAATCCATGCCAAAACTTAGCACTTCTGAAAGCAATCAGTATTTCTGATGCTGTAATGCATTTAGTTTTCCCACTAGCTAATAAAGGTATCGAAAGAATTAATCAGTTGGAAATTATACCTCAGAAAGTGGATTTTGAGCTATGGAAAAGGAGACTTAGTCATGAGAGCCTCTGACATTAGCTAAAGGTTCAGGTGCTGCTTGGCCACAGGGAGGTCTGCTCTGAACTTTGTTTTAAAAGCAAGCTGAAGATCTGTGATTTCCATTAGCAAACAATATATTCATATACTATTATTTAAAATATTAAATATTTCTTCACATGTGTGCATATATGCACACAAAACCACACCTTTTTTCCTAGCTAAATATATATTTTAATCTCTTATAGTTAGCAGCTTTATACAAAAAGATGAATGTGAGCTGTTTCTTTTCAATGTCTACCATCTGAACGTTTGGAGAGGGATGAATAGAATTTTAATATAGATATTGTTATTATTATTATTATTATTATACTACAAAAGTATTTCTGAATAATTAACTAAGAGATAATGAATCTGTAATTTTTGTGCCAGGACCATGGAAAGATACTTTTAAAATTACATTCAGATGGCTGTTACCAAGGCTACTGAATGTGGTAGGTTTTGTTTTCAAATACTGTGAAAGAATAGTAGCTCAGAGCTGTTCTCACATTTTGCATTTTCAGAAGATTCCCTGGTGTGAAAGTGGCCATATTGCTACAGCAGCAAATCTCTATATATTAAGTGCACGAATGAGATTCTTTTCCTAGTGTATGGCACAAATAAAATATGCAAAACACTTTTTTTCTGCATAGGGAGCATCTGATGTGTGAGTGATTCAGGCTTGTTACTTGGTCGAGCACAGCTGAAATGGGGAATTGCTCTCTGAAGCAATGTCACACCACCTGACATGTCAGTAGACAGGAGGAACATCAGGGTCCTTTCCTGTGTTTCCTTTGGGTTCCACTGCTGAGCCTGCTGCAAAGCTCTCCATGTCTCCATCCTGCCCAGCTGGCACCTGGGTCCTGCTGAGCTTCATGCGGGAGTTCTGGGTGGTGCAGTGAGCCCCGTCCCGTCAGGGCTGCAGGAACCCCCACCACCGTTACAGCAGGTCAAAACTGAGATACCTGGGAGTTAGATCACTCCAGAACTGAGATACTTGGGACTTAGATCACTCCAAAACTGAGATACTTGGGAGTTAGATCACTCCAGAACTGAGATACTTGGGACTTAGATCACTCCAAAACTGAGATAACTTGGGACTTAGATCACTCCAGAACTGAGATAACTTGGGATTTAGATCACTCCAAAACTGAGATACTTGGGAGTTAAATCACTCCAAAACTGACATAACTTGGGATTTAGATCACTCCAAAACTGATACTTGGGATTTAGATCACTCCAAAACTGACATACTTAGGGGACTTAGATCACTACTTCTGTGTCCTTTTTCTGTGTCACAAAACGCTGCCAGAAGGGTGCAGATATTGGTGGTGGTGTAGCTGTTGCTCTGCGCTCCGTGCTCAGTGCAGTCACCCTGCCCCGGCCGCGCTGGAGACGCTGAGCTCCTCTAGGTGTGTGGAGAGCTGATCCTTTGGATTGTAACTTTGATGCCTCCTGTTACGTGGCCATTCACCCCCCCACCAGGGACAGCAAGAGGTCTCCTTGCTTTCTCTTGGTTTCTGTACTTGGATTTTGTGTTAGAAACTGCCTACATTTTTATGTCTCTGGTGGACCCTCATGGTGACTAAAATCAGTATTCCAGAGCTGTGTCTGTGCTGCTTTCCCCTGCTGAGCAAGAACGCTGCCAAAAAAACCCCAACCAGCCAGCGCCTTATTTTACATTTTATTTCTTTTTTTTTCTTTTTTTTTTTTCCTTAGGGAATAACTAAAAGCTACAGAGACCATAAAAGATGTAGCTCATTTAATGGGCTTCACTATTGGTGCTCTAAACCAATTTTTTTTTAAGAACGCTGCCAAAAAAACCCCAACCAGCCAGCGCCTTATTTTACNCTCATTTAATGGGCTTCACTATTGGTGCTCTAAACCAATTTTTTTTTAAGAACGCTGCCAAAAAAACCCCAACCAGCCAGCGCCTTATTTTACATTTTATTTCTTTTTTTTTCTTTTTTTTTTTTCCTTAGGGAATAACTAAAAGCTACAGAGACCATAAAAGATGTAGCTCATTTAATGGGCTTCACTATTGATGCTCTAAAACAATTTATTTTTTCCAGAAAAACTTTTTTTCAAAAATCAGCATGTAAACAAGAAGCCACTTCAGCCCCAAAGGCCACGCTGTTGTTACCTCCTCGCTGCTGTCTCGTTCACCAGCTGCCAGGAGTGGCCTCCTCCTCGGCACTTCCACACTGAGGGTACACCACTAAACACAGCTTCTGCCCCCAGCACGTTATGGACTCTGCAAGGAGCAAGTGACAGAGGTTAATGCGTGGTTCATGGGGATGCTCGAGCTCTTGGAAACAAATTGGTGATGCTGGAGCAATGCCACGTGGGCAGGAGGCTGCACAGCCCCGCTGCCCCACTGACTGCCCCCTCCAGCCCTCATTCCAGTCAGCGATCAGAGTGGTTGTGAAGCAGGGGCAAAGTAAAATGGGACAGATTTAGGGATACCTTTCCCAGCCCCTCACAGGGCTGCCAGTGCTGCCCACGGCAGGCTGATGGGATTGGGATTGGGATTGGGATTGAGATTGGGATGGGACGGGATGGGATTGGGATGGGATGGGGATGGGATGGGATGGGATGGGACGGGATTGGGATTGCGATGGGATGCNGGGATGGGATGGGATGGGATGGCTGCCAGCCCTCCTGGCACTGTGTCAGCCTGGCTGCAGTGACCACTGGCCTTGGGGAGCTGCTGGCAGTGCAGCCAAGTGCAGCTGATGGAAACCCTCTAATCAGAGCAGAGGGCTGCAGTGTGCTTGTTTGAAAGTCCTCACCTTGGAGCAAAGTGATTAAAAATCAAATACAACCAAAACATAAAAGACTATTTGTAGTTTTCATTTTATATGAGGGATACTATAAGGCTTAATAAGAAACTTTTGAGTATGAGATAGTTCATCACGTCACACGGGGCTTGGTGCACAGTGCTGGTGGTGCAGTGGAAGTGGGCAAAGGTCAGGCGTACTCCTCAGTTCCTTTATGATTGCTCATTTAATCTCTGTGTGTGTAAGTGAGACCCCAGTGTATTTGCCACAGGACCGGCTGCCATGAGCAAGCTGAGTGGATGGGCACAGAGGCATGAGAGGAGACAAATGTACCCAGGAGTGAGTAAAATATCTGCCTGAAGAAAAACACTGCCTGGCCACCTTGTGCCCAGGGGCTGCCCATGGCTGAGCGCGGTGGCCAGCCTTGTACAGGCAGTTTCCTGGCTGTTTCCTGGCTGTTTTGGTGTCAGACTTTAAGCAGGGAGGGCAGGGAGACACATCGTGCTGGCTTACCTGTTAGCCTATTTACACACTTTGGTTTATTTCTCCAGTAGACTCCAAGGAAAAACACTGGCACTCCGGTTAAAATGATAATTAGTCCAACCCCACAGACGATTGGCTCAGAGTATAAGCTGAAGATCAGCAGAAATGCCCAAAACGCCAGGTAAGAGATGGGGATGAGGAGGTTCACCTACCAGGAGAGAGCAGAGCAGAGAAGGACTGTGCAGAGCAACAGCAGTGGCTGACTGCTTGTGCTGGGCTGCAGGCTTCAGCCCCCCAGGTTGTGCCCCCCTTCCCTCTATCACTGTTGTCCTCTCTGACCATCCCAAAAAGTTCACAAGAGATCAGCCTGTGCATCCTCCTTTTACACTAATGGCACTTTGGGACATGGTTTGGGAGGTGTTCCCATCCCACCCTTTGCATCACTATTGCAACCAAGAAATTGAGCTTTAACAGTGTCACCTTGATGGGTCTGAAGATTCTGGGTTTCTTCCAGCGTAAAACAATCAGGCCTATAACTGTCACTCCATAGCAGAGGTAGTTAATAAAGGACACGTAGTTGATCAGCGTGTATGTGTCTCCAACAAGCATGATGATGAGTGTGGTCAAACACTGCAAAGAGAGGAGCACAGCCTTCTTCAGCCGTTACTAGAAATGCAGCTTAAAAACAACAAAACCAAGCAAAAATCCCATTAAAGCATTACAAATCCTTTTGTTTATGGCACCTGCTGGGCATGTGCTGCCTCCTGTGGCTCTGTTCCTTACCCCCGAGCTGTGTCACCAGGGCTGGGGGTAAATGGGTATTTAGGGTGATTTGGGGCATGCTGAAGCCAGAGACTGGAGGGTGTGTTTATAAACACCCTGGGGTGCTGGCATAGGTGTCTCTGCTGCCCATGACTAGGGCTGGGAAGATTGGCAAAGCCCCCACTCCACCTTTTCTGGTTTAAAAGCTATTGAACCTTATGGTGAGGACTCCAGGTGAAAGTGTTTCCTAGACTTAACATGTTGTGTTCCAGGCACTATGTTGTTGCTGGTGCTCTGTATATTATAAAGAATTAGAGGTTTGCCCTTTCTCCTGCTGGCTCATGTCACAGCTGATCAGCATCCTCAATCTTATGAGCGTTACTAATGTTTGGAGACTGGCAGATGGATGCTGGAAATTTCCATGCTTTTTGCTTTCTTTTTTGAACTCTGTCTGTTTTATACTGATACTGAATTTATTTTCACCTTTTTTTGCTTTTATATATTCTCTATATTCTGTACACATACTTTTGTAGTACTGTAGCCTATTATAGTATTTGTAGCTAGCTTTTTACCTACACTGTTAGACAGAAAGACAAAATAAGTTCCCAGTGGCTCCAAGCTGGGGGTCCAAGTTTAGATTATCTGGGAAACCAAGTTTGAAATTAGCTCTCCAAGACACATTCTCATTAACAAAGTTTAGCTCCTATCTAAGTGTGTGTAGAGGGGGAGAATTCAGGAAGGGTTGAGCTGAGGGGGAATTACCTCATCATTTGTGCCTCTAACTGGGGATTCTTGTCAGTTATGCTGATTTGCTTAACATATAAAAATCGTATGCACTTTATGTTACGTGTGCATCTTTTTCACTTTCCTCCTAGCGAGTTGTGCACCTAAGGATCCTTTTAAAGGTAATCCCTTTTTATCACCTAACTGTTTCTGGTTTGTGATTTTAGGACTAGCAAAAAGGCATCAATACTGTAGAGCCAGGAGAGCTGATCTGGGGGCCAGGGCACTGCTCCTTGAGCCCCCCACCCCACTCTGGTATCACAGGGGCTGAGCACTCACCTGAGCACAAAATACCTGTCCAGTGAGCACTGTCTGCTGGAGTCCAGAGCCCGAGGGAAACTAAATACCCAAATCCCTCCAGAGAGTGCTCAAGATTTTGCTTGGTGTTAATCCAGGCTCTCTTTGTGCTTATCTCCCTTTTTTCTTAATTAGCTGTTTTGATAGTAAATCCCTCCCCGGAGGGAAGGTTTCTGCACCTCCAGCACCAGAAATTAAGCACCACCACAACCAAACACCCTGTTGGTCCCTCCGTTCCCCATTCAAAGCCTTGCAGGCTTGGCAGGGGGATTTCAACACCCTGAACTGTCTCACCACAAAATGGATTTAAATTTGGAACCATCTTGTGTTGCTGTCATAGAACATGGTCACTGCTCTCCCCTGAAGTGTGCACTGTGCCATATGTGTGTACAAATCTCTACTGCCACTCAGGGCTTTGCAGTGACTAGATATTTATCTAGTGTTAGATACCTGTTCACTATTAGATATTTATCTGTTGTTAGATATTTATTATTGTTAGTTGTTTGCTATTGTCTGATACTTATCTGTTATTGAATACCTATTATTAGTAGATATTTACAATAAAGACTCGACTAGGAAAAGGCCTTGTCAAGCCTCCAAAGGAGGGAAATGATGCCTTAAGTTTTAGTTTTCATATTTTTCAGATTCTCTGCTGCCTAAGTGTGCAGTTCTGAGCGTCATACTGAGTGTCATTCAGCTCTCTTCACAGAGCAGGGAGACAAAACAAATCCTTTTCCTGATGAAGACCAAGGACAACGGGTACAACTTTCAGGCCCAAAAGCATAAACAATGGTGGACTGAAGAGAGAAAACAAGAAGGATCGGATCTCACAACCCGAAGCTGTAATTGGACAATTAACCCCCAATATGCAAATGGACCAAAACTTATAAAAGTGTAAGACCATTTTGTGACCATTTTGGGTCCATCTTGGGCATAGCCCTGGCCAGGCTCTTGTCCTGCCCAAGAAGTACCCTTAAAGGCATTTCAATAAATATCTACTTTATTCTCCAGCTCTGTTCAGTCTCTGTTTCCAGGTCAGCCCTCCCAAGGCATCACTAGGAGGGGCAAGATTCCTAGTGTGGGTGACGCTGATGTGTCAGATGTACTCACAGTGCGGGTGTCATCCCTCGTGGGTTGTGGCTGAAGAGGGGTGCTGCCCTCCAGGTGGCCTGGCCATAGCCACGTGGCTGGCAGGGGGGGCAGCTGCTCCCCACCATCTTGCAAAAAAACTACAGTCTAAATGTTTCCTTTAGCTTGGCTCCTGATTTTTGGAAGTAAAATAGTAAATCAGTAAAAATAAAGCTCTCACTGGTAATGCTGAAATAGCCATTCTTCATGTGCAACTTCTCTTGATGCAGAGAGCTAGCTGTGATTCAATGGAAAAGGAACCTGATCAATTAATTAGATTTGCCTAAAGTGTGGCCCCGTTTGCTGTTGTAGCAGCCTACACTATACTATTATTATCTATTTGTTAAGAAATAAATATTTCCTAGAAGCATCTGATGTGCACTGAGCTGCATTAAAACACCTCCAAATGATGAATTAATATGCACTGTGATTCAAGGGGGATGGTGTGGCATGGATCAGGCATAGACAGACAGCTTGCTCTTGTTGGGGCTGTGCTACGGAGAAGCAGCCTCTGAGCCTCAGCATGTTGTTTCAGCTGATGTATCTGAAAGGACAAAGGAGTTCTGCCTCATGGGCCCCTGTAGAACACAGGATCCCACAATGGCTGCCCAGGGCACTTTACCCCAAACCTTCAATGGGCAATACACAAGAAGTTTGTGATGGGCCACTAAGCCCCAGGAAAAAAAAAGAAAAAACAAACTGCTGTAAAACCTCAGCTAGATGCATATTTAGTCATAGAAGTGGAATGAGCAGGAGGCTTGTTTGGTGAAATTTTGTATGGGTGCATTGTGCCAGAATTGCTGTTAGAGCTGGGAGACATGTAAACATGCATCTTTCTAGTGCATCTGGGGTCAAACCCTTGTGGTTTTGATATCAGTGGCAAATCTGCAGTTGGCAGCCATTGATGCAGCCAAGATTTCAAGCAAATGCCCTTTGGGGAATTCCTTTGTTTGGGCCCTGTGGCCATGGACAGCAGCAGTGAGAATCATTTTCTTCTTTATCATCTTCTATGCCACTGTAAAACCCATCACACATTCAAGTTTCACTATTGGTAAAAGCATATGAAGCTCTTTGTCTCAATAACTTCCCTAAGTCATTAGTATTGTGGAAATTGATACTGTCTAAAAAGTGAGGGGAGCCTTTTTCCCATGGGACCACACCAGCAACGGGGCCAGCCCCCAACACTCCTCACAGCTGGCCCGTGGGTGCCTGATCTTTGCAGATGACCTCTGATGTACCATTTAGCAGATACATTACTCAGGGCCACTGTAATCATTGTCCCTACTTAATTTTTTGGCCTGTGGAAGGAAATACCTGTGGTGCTCAGAGAACTGCCTGACTATCCCTCACAAGGTGTCTTGGCTGTTGAAAGTAATTTTAGCAGCCCTTTGTCCTTTCCCTGGGTCCCACTCTGTCTCTGGCTTTGGTGGCAGGACCTAAAGCAGACTTGCCTGAGTGGGGTTAGCAGTGACCATGGAGATTTCCAAATGCTCGTGGGAAGCAGGCAAAACTGGTCTAAGGAACTAGGCTTTTCTTAAATGAACACCCTTGTTTCAAAAGCCAGTCCCTATCTCTCGCTGCAGGGCAAGAGTTACTGAGCTCACACTGCAACTCACGTTATGAGGGAAACCCTTCATGTGTCGGGGGATTGGGAGGAGGAGGAGGAATTATTTCCAAGGCTGAAGGCTGCTTCTCTCTGGGGCAGTTGGTGCTGCTCAGCTGGCACCTACCAGCTGCAATTCAGGGTCACCCACGGCTCCTCTTCTGAGGTAAAACCACCTCTGAAGGGTTTTTCCAGCCCATCGCTCAGTGGTTTAGTGTTTCTAACAGCAGGTTACGTGGTGACAGAGCAGGGACAGTAACTTACACAGGTGAGAAGTGCAGGGATGGGAGTGCAGTGCTTGATGTTGATCATGGCCAGCAAACTTGGCAAATGACCTTCTCGAGCACCAGATAAACATAACCTGGAAATAAGAAGAGTAATGATGAATCCACTGGGTGTGCACCAGCCTCTCCTGTCCCTAGTCACAGAACACCTCTTATCTCAACCACCTGCTTTGGTCTTCTCATGGAAGGGAGCTGTGGCTGCAACTGCAGAGACAACTAGACACGGTGTCCCCTGGGGAAAGGTATTTAAACTAAACCCTCCAGTACACCAGGCTTTTAACAGCTGCCACCTGGGAAAAGGCCTGCTCTGAGGTGCCCAAATACCTCCAAGGACTAACTGCTGGCCAGCATTGCCTCTTTACCCAGTGAGGGATGAATACTCTGAAGGTTGTGTGGGTATTTACAATGTCAAAAGGGGTTTGGATAAGGTTTAACATGCCTTAGCATTTCACTTCTAAGTGTACAGCCTCTTACATATGCACTCGGATTTGTTGAATTTCGTCACACGCATGAGAGAGCTGGGATAAATAACTTTCCCAAAGTACTTCAGCTGTTTCCTTGAAAAACTTTATAACTTCTAAATTAAATTCAGACAGGTCAGTTATTACAAACAGACTTTATTGATGACAGTCTTACAGACTCTACAGATTCTGGCCCAACTCTCAGCAGTATGCATGCAAAGCATCTTGTTTGAAAGGTGATTTTCCAGCACGGGCATGAAAATGCCTGGAACTGAGTACAGCACTAGGCCCTAAAACTCCTCTGTGAGCAAAGCACAGTTTAGCTGTGAGCTACTGGAACTTTATTGATAAAAATTTACTTTGGTTCCATGCTTTAGCTGTTCCATGCTTCCAGCTTTAGCTGTTTGGCTCTTACTGTGAATTATTCCACATCTGCAAACACTTTCAGCAACTCATGAGGATTAATTTGCAAGAAATTTCATGATTCAATATTACATTTGCTGATTTGAAACAGAATATCATAAGTGATTGTATCCAACACACCCAACAACAAACTCATGCTCTACAGCATCCAAAATGTCTAGCTACCATTTCTCTAGCAAATGCAATTAAAACAGCCCCTCCCCAAATTAGATAATGTTCATAAAATTGTACTCCATCTAACCTTGATGAGGTAAAAAGGTATCCATTTATTCCTCCAAATGTAGATAGGGCCACTGAGACTGGCATAACCCAGGAAAAATAGCCCAGTAACTTTTCACCAAATGTCTAAAGCAACAGAAGGCAGAGAAACTGAAATACACTGCAAAGCACAGCACCGAAATCAAAGTGTATTTTATACGTGCAGGGAATGGTTTACTTACTACCGCCACAGCGTTGGAGGACAAGAGCTCTTGGGGTGACATGGCAGTGAAATATGCAATGTTGGTGAACGTATACACAAATGTCACCAATGGGATGGATATGAATATGGCACGAGGTAGGTTCCTAATAAAAGAATTAGGAGGGTAGATAAGAAATTACAATCATGCACAGCAAGAGCACAACCACTGTGTGGGGCCCGGGGATGGTGACTCAGCTGGGTGGGCTCAGGGGCTGCTCCTCTGGGGGAAGCAGTGCTTCCATCAGCTCTCTGACCCACTGCGTGTTGGAGAAGGCTGAAGTGCTGTGAAACCCTGGCTCTGCAGGGAGCCTCCTGGGACAAGGATAGCACCAGCTCCCTTTGGGCTCTTGACTGGGACTGGGACACACTCTTAGTGAAACATGAAACATCCGTTTTCCAAGAGCCCTGGGTACAGGCACCCTGGTGGAATAACACATCCTGCTTTGCTTTACCCACACCTGCTCTGAAATGGAAGGGGATCCTGGTTCAGCTGCTGCCCTGGCCCATTCTGTACCATAAACCTGGTCTGGTCACACAGTGGCAACTTGCAGTGGTACAGATGTACTTAATCTCCAATGCAGAGACCTTCTTAGGGGTGCACACCTGAACTGTTCTATATCTAACATAATGCATTTTTTTTCTGTGTGTCAGATTTGGAAAAAAAAAGGTTTTAGAAAGCATGTTCAACTTTGTGGATTTGAACAGATTTAGTAAAAGTAGAAGTGGTTTTGGTTATCCAGTTTTTTTTTAATACTTTCATTTCTCCACTAAGGCTGCAACAATAATTAAAAAAAAAGAAATAAAAAAGGCCATTTGCTCCATTCTCTCTTTATTTCTCAATTAATGCCATATTTACCTTATCTAAGTAATAACTTTTTTATTATTCAGCTTTGAAATTGTGGTGGTCCATTAAAATACTTTTGTTTATTAATGAAACACATCACCACACTTCCTTTATTCCTGCTGCGATCTCTGGACATACGCTTTGCCACTCAGTGGTATGCAGAGATGCTCATAAAGCTGTAGCTTTAAGTCATTCTCATCCAAGCTGTAATTGCTTACATTTCTTCTTGTTTAATTGCTGTGTGCATTGAATGCCCAGAAGTAACTAAAGCTCCAAGAGTTGCTCTTGACACTTGTCGTTCCACTTTATTAACTCAGAAATGTTGAAACATTTGAGCTTTGCTAAACTAAAATTCCCTTTCCCTCCAGCCTTCTCAGCCTGCCTGTGATAAATCCTTTCCAAGCCCAGGATCAGCAGTGACCCAATGTAAGTTGCCTTGGCAGGCTGGTGCCCAGAGCTGTGCTGGGCAGAGAGTGCCACTGTCACTGCACAACTAATCTTCTCTTTCGGGTGTCTGTGGGACACCTTTGGGTGAAAAAAGCAAAGCAACTTCCAGGATAATTCAACTTCTTTATGATAAAGAAGATTCTTCCTGTAGATACTCGTGCAGTATCTCATCTATGGATTATTTTCTGCTATGGAAGATTAAATATGATTGAATAGTGACATAAAGCCTTGTCTATAGGCTGCTTTGATTCAGTTAATACCTTGTGCAATATTTTTTTAATTTCAGTGTTTCTGTAGCTTGCCTGCTATCTGTTCTGAACAAAACTTTTTCCACTAGAAAGACCAGTCCCACAGGCATGGAAGGGCATTGCAGCATCTTACGAAAGGAGCAATGCCACCAGATAGCTCCAATGTCACCGCACTTCAAGAGGAGTGTCGTGGAAATGGATACTTGCCTGCAGGGATCAACCAGCTCTTCTGTTACGTAGTTCAAGAAGTTCCAGCCGCTGAATGCGAAGGACCCTTGAAGGAAAGCTAATGCTAAATGCCCCACGGATGGAGTCATCCAAAATTTGAATGCGCTGCTCGGCGTCAGCTCTCTGTAGTTTCCTGCACAGAGAGGGCAAGCCAGAGGTTAGGCCGTGCCTACCTACCTGACACACTGAAAAACAAGCAAGCTTTCACTTCTTATTCTTTATTCCTTATTGGAACTGAGAGTTCATGCTCTTCATGTCACCGTGGGCTGACAGCAGTTGCAGTGCTTTCTGCAGGACAGCGTCCTGGTGAGGCAGCTCGGGCTCTACAGGCACCCTTCACCACCACGTGCAAGCAGCAAATCGTGAGACCCTTTGTCAGCCTGCACTGACCAAGGGTGGATCCTTGGCAGTGTAAACTCCTACCTGCTCTTAATGCAGTTTTCTTTTACAAGAGTTTGGTGTTTTTTAGTAGAAATCCTTGAAAATTACATGTCTGTGGGCCTGAAAGGTTTGTCAAGACGGTAGGACTTGTACCACAAATTTTCTGCTCTCTGTAAATGTCATATTTCTTCATCCTTTATGTGACTCATCATATATAGGACAAAAATATTATAAGTATTTTGTGCTTTCAGCTTTCCAATAACTGGTGAATCAGTGAGACATTTTTCACCCGTGTTTAATCTTACAAGTGACTTCTATAGGAAATTGCACTAGTGCCTGAAATGAAGCGGGTATCTTCCTGCCCTAGGCAAAGCATTGCTTATTCATTTTACATCCAGACACTTCAAATTCAAGGAATGCACAACAGATTAAAATTTTAAGTAACTATTCCGAAACATTGTGAGCTGCTCTCTTTTTTTTCTATCAAATCCTACAAGGTGGGCTGGAAAGGGACTTTCTCAAGGGGATACAGCTGATTTCTCCCTTGTGTAATACTTTCCTCAGCTGTGTCAGAATGCAATTCCACAGCTTGGCAAAACCCAGCACACCTTCAGGTCAGTTTGTGAGGAGGAAACATTGCAGTAAGTGGGAAAAATCAAGTCTGTCAACAGTACCATACCAATGTTAGAGCTGTCTCACAGAGTACCTTTAAAGATCTGTATGAAGCCCACAATAATGATAAGGGTCAGGGCTAAGAGCTTTCCTGCTGTAAATATATCCTGAATGCGCGTTGCCCATCGCACACTGGAGCTGTTCACCCAGGTCAGGAGGACTGGAGAGCAAAAGACTGAATTCAGTGAAATGAAATTATGTTTATTTAAGAACATACAGTCAAAATATTGAAAAACACACGCATGTTCCTGCAGGGAGCTCTAGTGTGGCCAGAAATGAGGGTGCAGAGGAGTATTGCCTTTCCCGTTTCCAGGTGTGTCCCTGGCAGCCACCAGCCCCAGTAACTGTGCCTGAGTAGTGCTCAGCACACAAGGATCATTGCCTCCTCACAGAAACAGTGTAAGTCTTCAGTCCTGGAGCTCAGGTTTGCTTCTGCCAGCTCCAGAAGTAATTAATGCAGAGCTGGCTGCATGCTGCCTTCTGCACACTCACGTTTCTGAATGTGAGAGAAGCCTAGGAAGGGCTCAAAGGGTGGTGGGTCACCTGTGCCAGGTGCCCATGGGTCTGCAGGGAGCACAGCACTGTCCCATCCCACAGGCTCACCTGCCACCACTTTCCCTGGCCCCACAGGGATTGGGTGCCTTTGTGCCTTCCTCCAGGCCCCTGTACTTGCTGCAGGGAAGTGGAAAGGAACAGAATATCCCACATCAGTTACAATGCCTCCACTGGGCCCTCCCCACTGGCCTTTGGAGTTGTGGCCCTGACCCCAGCCTGGCTGGAATGGCCCCTCATGTGGTCTCTTGTAAAACCAGGGCAAGATTTGTGTGTGCGCAAGAAGCAAATACTCACGTAAACACACCATGGAGAGCATCCTAGAGGCATTATAGGGGGGCATACAGTTGGGGAAGATGGGCTGCAGGACATAGTTTGAGAAGGTGAGTGCCATGACAGCCAGACTAGTTGGGTACATGATAAGCACTGAGCTCCAGAGCAGCAGAAACCTGGAAAAACAAAGAAAAGCACAAGAAAGCAGCGCTGGAGCTGTGCTGCAGGAGATAACACACAGGAGCTCAGCTGTGCACAACACATCGGCACTGAGCACCTTCATCCTGGTCACACATAACAGTCACTCACTTGTGACTCTCCTCATCCCTTTTCCCATGTTCTCAGCACAATTTGTATTTTAAATGAAACACTGTAAAGCAAAGCATGGTTTAGGAATGTGTGGAAGAGTGAGGATTATGACCAGCGGGCATGTTTTGATTTAACTGTGTGTCTAGATGAACGGAGCTCTGTTGCTCCTGGACTGACATGTCCCCACAGCAGACAGTAGTCCCTACACTGAAGGCATCTCTAAAGGGTTTTGGCAGGGCCCTCAGCCACAGCAGCTGTGCTCCCGGGGCTGCTCGCAGCTCCCTGCTGGTCACTGGGGGGTTCCTTGTCACCGCTGGGGGTGGCTCTCTGACCCAGGCCAGGACAGATCAGTGCTGCAGTATTTTGTGATGGATCACACAGCTGGGGTCCACTGGGCTGGCTGGCTGCCTCCAGCTTAAGGTGATTGCCCCCAGCAAGGTGTTGTGCAAATAAAAAGTGCGAGATATTTTCGGTTTTCATTCTGTGCAAAAGAAAAAAACATTAAAAAGGCAGCAGCGGATCAGGTTAGTTGACGTTCGTCACACAGATGCCCAGACACAGACACACAGACACACAGACACACAGACACACACACACACTTTGGTGAGAAGGCATGAACGGTTTATTACAAAAATCTGACTCCATTTTATAGTATTTCTACAAAGGCCAGGGATTAGGGGAGAAGGTTGACACCTCTCCCCATCCCATTGGTCAAGACAACTGTCCATCAGCTGTCCGTATCTCTAAGAACAGGAATGAAAACTTTCCTTGATTTTATGAAAANTATCTCTAAGAACGGGAATGAAAACTTTCCTTGATTTTATGAAAACATTGCTTCTGTTTATAACACCCGTGCATGAGCAACAACCTAAACCATGAAAACTGTGAAACAGAAGAGAAGGCTGAAAAATCAGGGCAACAGTCAGTCTTTAAAAATATTTTAAGTATGATTATTTCTGTAGTGAGAAGTAATCACTGCAAGAAAATGAAGTTTCTCTTGCCATGTATATGCACACACAGATGCACACACAGTCATTCGTTCACATACATGCACAATTGTAATGTACAGGGATGCGTGACACAAATGGATTTGAAATGATATTTCCAAATAAGACAGAATCATTTCTGTATTACATGGGTTGCTAGGAAAGGGGCTGCACCCACCCAATGTGTTCCCTGCTTCCAGCCCTGTAAATCTGGCACCGCTGAGGGAGCCTCTCTGTGTCATTAACCTGGAGGGAGCACTGGTGCTGGGTGCTCCTCAGCTCAGGTGGTAAATGTCTCTCAGTCCCATCCTTCACTTTGCCTTCTTGTTTCTGAGAAGTAGGGGGCAGTTATCAGCTACCACACTTCATTTGGTAAGCCAGACCAATGAAGACCTGGGTACCTTCACAACTGGCACTGTAGTTTTTTACAATAAATCCAGCAGGTTTTTTCGTTCTCTTGATTTTGTTGTGTGAATCAGTTTGTCCCCCCCCCCCAATTTCTAGTTTTT
>WBMY01007237.1:560572-589195 GCA_013397315.1 Donacobius atricapilla | reverse complement strand
CTAGTTTTTTTCATTGTGGTTCAGAGCAGTTTTCCTCCAGTGATTGCTTTGTGCTATCTGGTGTTGTTGATGATGTACCCAGTTTGGGACAGCTCTGCAGATCCTGCTTGCTGAGTTAACTCAGCTGGTCCACACTGAAGGATAAATGGGACCTAAAGACTACAGTAACAATTTGCTGAATACGATTAGGATACTGATGGTGCTGCCTGAGGTCAAGCTGTTTGGTATGGCTGTCGACAGGCAGGGCCTTTGCAAAGGCTACCAGCCTTTCCCTGACATGTTTATCTTCACCCACACAAATTATGTACACTGAGAATTGTGTCAAACACTCAGTGGGGAGAACGACTGAAAACACTATTTCAGGCAAAACTGGTCCTTGTTTCTAAGCTGTAATGTGAAGTGTGGTATAGCTGGTACCGGGTAGAATATGGTTTAATGGGAATGGATTGCTTATGACAGTCATGGAATTGAAATGCAAGATTGATAATGCAAATTAAAGCAAATGCATTATTTTAGCAGAAGGGGGACAAAGTTGTACTGTCAGATGTGAAGGTAAAAAGAGAGATGGCAGTAAAACAAGAAGGAGGCTTGGCTAAGGTGTAGGCCCACTTTTATCGTGTTTCTACAGGTAAGTTTTAATCAAAACCTATTTCTGAGAAACAGATCTCCATGCTGGTCACTCAGATCACACTGACATCCCTAAACAACTAGCTGTGGGGCCAGGGTGCAGTGCTGGCACGTGCCATGTTGTCGCAGTGCCAGGGCAGGATGAGGACCGGGGGGCCCAGCTGGCTGGGAAGGGCTGTCCTGAGGAAAATGGCCTGTGGGGAGATGAGGGCTGCTTGAGGCAGGGAGATGACACAGCATGGCATACCTGGAATTACTTTGTTCTTCAGATGGAAAGTGGCAGAATTACTGCCCTGAGGGCTGAGCTATGGCACTGGAGATGGAACTCCACCCTACAGCCTTTCACAATTTCTCAGTAGCTGTGATTACAAAAATAAGAGAAGTTAAATCTCTTGTTGCTGAGTGAGAAGTGATCCAATCTTTATAACAGGCTTGAGACAGCTAAATGTAAAGAAAAAGGATGATGTAGCTTGGTTTCAGTTGGGTTTGGTTGGTTTTGGTTGTTTGGTTGGGGTTTTTTTCTGAATACTGGAGTTTGCATTAGAAATCAGAGCTCCTGCATGTGCTGGTGGTAAAAGAGCCGGTAAAATAACCTCTCTGCCTGTATTCTAGCTACTGGCTGGAAGGCGTCAGCTGTGTTTGGTTGTTGAGCCTGATCCAAAGTTCACTGACGTTAATGGCACACACTCCCATCAGTGTGTGTATGAATGAGATAAAGTCTCCTTAGAGCCCATCCCCATCTTAGAAACAGGCCAGAGTGAGTGGTGCCATGTGCTGCTCTTGGGAAGGCGTGGCATTCATGGGGAGTGCCAGTCATCCCTGGACCAAAACGGAATTTTTTTTGTGGATACTTCTGCATACTAATTTCCTCACCTATGGAAAGAAATAAACAACATGGTTTCATATGGGTCCTAAATAGTCTAGTGGACTTGGTGAAACTGGTTCTCAATTTGGGATGTGCCTATACTCCCACCAGGATCTCACATTAGGTATGTTGAGGATTCAAAGCAGCTTGTGAAAATATAAAATTCCAGTGTACCCTACTTGTGCATCATTAGCAAAAGAAAAGAGTTTGGAACAAGTGCTATAGTGCCACTCACCTTAGTACAGTTCAGGGAAAACTGAACGGGTTTAAGTTGGAGCCAGTTTGAATACTGTTAATGCCATCCTACATTGCTGAAAGACTTACTGCCTTTGGAAAATTCAAAATTTTGCAATAACAGATAAGTAACATAGAAGTATATTGAAGGATGTTATACTTGCAGTTTAGAGTGACACTTACCAAAGCTTTGACTGAAAGCTCTCTGCTGACTGATTTTGATAAGGACATATGTCCAGCCACCAGCCTCTGCTGGTGAAGCAGCTGTGGTAGCTGCAGCATTATTGCTGAGCATTCAGAAAAAGTTGTATTGATCAGAAACACACTGGAGGGTTTTTCAGGAAGCTGAATTTATTCATTATCTTCGGCAAGAATATCTATTAAGCCTTCTATTCATCATTTAGGGTAATGTTCTTTTTATGACTCAAACAGACTAGCAAGCCCATATGCACATCAGGAGAGCTGTGCTCAGATGGCTAGTGCAGCACACGCTGTGGCACATTCCCTGCAGTTTGTGTGCTCACACACAAACGCTATTTAAAACCAAAATGATTTCTAAATACAGATGACAGCAGGAGTCTTTCTCTGGTACCAGACCAGAGCCCAGTAATATTGGAACCCTTGCTCACCTTTTCCTTCTCCCCTGGCCAGAGCAGCTGGGGAGTGTCTCTGCTCAGGGTTGTCTACAGACAAGGTTTTCCATCACCACCACTTTTCAGCAGTGTTTCATGCTGTCCTGAGCTGCACTCAGAGCAGGGCTGCTGCTCTGCAGCCACAGCTCCTGAGCCAGCTCAGGAGATGGCCCTGTCCTACCTCTGCTATTCCATTCACCTACTTACAGCACACCCAGCAATGTGGCTTTTGTAATAAAAAGTTATGCATCCAGCTACCAATACTGACAGAGAGAAGCTGGGGCACGCAGTACTCCAATGGCTGTTACAGTCACATAGTGTTTCTTTGTGCCTTACATCTATGCAGGAAAACATAATAGATGGGGGGATTTTGGGAGACAGGGACAGGACAATAGAAGTGGTGGCGTTGTGGTCTGGGTGGGTACAGCAATGCTCTTAAAACAAACACCTTTTTTGTGAATAGACCAATCCATCCAACTGGGGAAGTCAGATGCACTAAAACTTTGTGAGCTGAGTTTGATGTACTTGGTTGTAGAAGGACCAAACCAAAAGAGAGAAGCAGTGGTTTTTATCTCAAGGGAGGCAGGGAGCAGGACCCTTTAAGCTCAGCCCACCTGTGCAAGCGCCACTGGGGAATGGGCACTCCCCATGTGGGAAGCTGAAGGTGCCTGTCAGAGCTCCCCAAGGCTGCAGCCTTTAGGTGGTGGCTCAGCAAAGTGCAGCAGGGCACAATCCCAGCTTGGCTTTACTGGAAAATATGGCCAAAGCCCCCGTTTTTACATCAAAACCTACCTGATGGCTTTTGCCTAATGCAACTCCTTGTCATAACAGTGGGATTATTTATTTTCTCAAGAGAAGAGCTAAAGTTTCTACACAGGAAGAATGGGAGCACTACTTCCCTTCAGGTGACAGGCTGTGCTTTTTTGATATTGCTTCTGCATTACAAGCCGGGACACCAAGTAAGTGCTGCCCAAGCAGAATTTCCTGCCTTGGGAGGTGAGACTGTCCCCAGGTACAGGCTGGGTAGTGATCAATCAACTGGTGTGTGGCTTGTTAGAGCAGCTGCCTAGCCTGGTGGTTGTAGGCACCAGACAAGTTCTCTGAATGTGGCAGAGGGAGCTGAGGAACAATTTAAAGCCAGGTTTAGTTGTACTTGTTTTCTAAGTAGTTTCATTTTCTCCCCTGGAAAGCACAATTCTTCTGGTTTTGTGGAACTCTCAGGTATCTGGCCTACTTCACAGTGAAGTTCCAGGGATGGGACTTGTGAAGGTTTGTGGGGTTCCGTATTGGTTTGGCATGAATGGTAGAAAAACCAATTGGTGATCTGCTTTGGAACTGGCAGCCGAGTTGGCCAATCAGGTAAAAAGTGTACACCCCTGGGGACACCGCTTAAATACAGGAATCTTGGGAGATTTCTCACCTTTTTTGATGGATCCAGCCAAGGTAACATCGCGGCCGGGCCGGGAGGGGCCTGGGCCCAGGGTGCTGCCGGCCCCGGGAGTCGGGCTGAGCCGAGCCGGGCCTCTGAGCCTCAGCAGCTGCCGGAAGCCAGGGGAATGAGAGCGAGAGCCAGCATCGCAAACGCCGCCGAGGGAGATGGCCCCGGCCCCCTCCCCCAGNTTTGAAGCCTTGTCACCAGTGAAGAATGAGAAGTCCTTTGTTGTGAAGCTGTGCATCTTTAAAAGGTGAAACCCCACATGTAAGTCCACAGCCCATATGCAGCCATATGAAAGGATGAATTCGGGAACCTCACAGATGCAGTGTCGGGCGGGCTGCGTTTGTGGGAGCTGGAAGCCACAAACAGACTGTGTCTCTTGTGGGAAATTACCAGAAGAATCAGGAGGGACTTGTCTCTCTCAAAAGACTGAATGAAAGACTAGTTTTGTAAGTGCTACTGACTTAAGAGTTCTGATGTTTTGTGTCTTTACGTTGTTTCTAGAAAAGTAGATTGTTGCTAAGGAGGAAGGGGGGGTCTTTAAAAATTTTTCGTGGTTGTTGTTTTTTTTGTTTGCCCTTTAGTGTATGTTAATCAATCTAACTGTTTCTATTTTTAAGTTGAGCCTGTTTTGCCTTCTAATCCTATTCCATAGTAAGAAAAAAAAAATAGATCCCTACACTATGTTTCACAAAACAAATTCGGCGAATGTGATAACCACTACATTTTTTTGGTGTTTCCGCCCGGTTGTGAATTTTAACCCAGGACAGGTTCTATGCTCTCACTCCCTTGTCCCTGTTGCAGACACTGTTCCTGTGAGCAGGCAATAGGAAAGCTGCTGCCTGCTTGCTGCAGTGCCTTGGAGAAGCAGGAGCTCTGCTGTGCAGCTCCTGCCCCCAGGAGAGAACAAACCACAGTGGAGCTGAGATTTGGTTAACCAAGGAATGTTGTTGTTACCTCAGTCTGTTCTGTGATGTCAGTGTAATTTTCTGTGCAAAGCGGGACAGCAGAGGAGAGATTCCATGAACTAAAGGAACACAGACTTCATGAACCAGCATAAGGCAGTGGCTTAGTTTGGCAAGCATCTGAAATGTCCCTTGTGACCAGGCTTGTCTGTAATGCTGGCTGTGCCCAGTGCCTGTGTGGCACTGAGCTGAGGCAGGCGTGGGGACAGCCTTTGGGATAGGGTGACAGACTGCCTGTGTTACACCTGTTCTGATTTGTCCTTGCTCAGCAGCCAGCTCAACTGTAATAAGCTTGTTTTCCATCTCAAATATAAAGAAATACTCTGGTTTGGTGTGTGTTTTTTCCTTACTCTTTCTCTAGTTTTCTGTACTGGTGCTTCTTTTTCTTAACTAAACCTCCAGCTTGTGGTATGGCCTCTCTACTCACAATGAGAAAGTAGTTCTGAGCTGGACAGAACATTCTGGTGCTTCTCTAGTAGTCTGTGAGTACAGGCTGACAGCTTCATTTATTGTGTTGAATACATGAAAAAGTGTACATTCAAATAAAAAAAAGATAACCTCCTCTCACTTGTCCCTTCCTCACTTGTCCACATTACTCCATTAGTAGTATTTTCAAAGAGAAATCCTTCCTCGAGTTAGCACTCCCCCCCTCTCTGTATTTACAACACTTGGTTATTCTGTACAGCTGCAGTAAGGGAAGCAGCTTTGCTTTATTTCTGGGAAGTAGCTCCAGCCTGGCCTCCCTGATGGGTAAAGCTCTTCCACACAAGGCACTGATCATTCATGACTTGCACACAGGAAGACCACTTGGACATAACATCACTCTTTTCTGTCATGGACTTTGAGGCAGTGAGGGAAGTAAAAGGATCTGTCACCTTCCCTTGGGAAACAGCAGTGGGAGGTCTGTGTAGGGGCAATTTGACATTTCTAACAGAGAACAGAAAGATTGGTTTTGCTGAAGCATTTCCATCGACAAATGTTGTCTCTTCCAAGTGAGGTAGCCTTCCCACACCAAATACACAATATAAATGTGTTTTCAAATTAGTTTATATAGGGTACTTACCCAGCTAACCCACCAAAAATCTCTGTGACATAGGAGTAATCCCCTCCTGATTTGGGGATGGTGACTCCCAGCTCAGCGTAGCACAGTGAGCCCAGGACAGCCACACCGCCACCAAGCACCCAAATGATGAGAGCCAGTCCCACCGAGCCGGCGTGCTCCAGCACTCCTTTCGGTGAAATAAAGATCCCAGAGCCAATGATGTTACCTGGAAAGGACAATACGTTAGCAGTCAGGTAAAAGAAAGCAAATAGTTTGCTTTTGTTTATTCAAAAGAAGGTGAACAAGCCCATAGCCCACCCTCAAGCAAAAACCACAGCCATGCCGTCCTCACGCCCCCCTTTTCAGATTCGGCACGACTGCACTATTTCTGATTACATGCTGGCTAAAGGGTTGCCATTTATCAGCAATCAAAGACAGTAAGTGTGTGCTCAGCTCTGCTGAAGCATGATAAGTCTCCGCTGAAGATCCATGAGTTTTCTGGCACGAACTTCCTCAGCTTGCAAAACCGTCTTCTCTCACCTGCCATGCCCAAGTGTATTATTGAAAGGAGTTAGAAGTGACTTTGTAGTGAAGATTTTTCATCTACTCCTACGAGGAATTTGAACAACTTAAGGCTCATTTCCAGGGAGTTTGGGAGGTCAAAAAAGAAAAGAGTAGCACAGTCTATAACGATGGGCCCAAAAGGTGTGCTTGCCAACAAGGATGGATTTAAGATTGCGCTTGAAAGAGTAATCTCAAAGTCTGAAGTACTAAAAATCCATAAGCATTTTGTAGTTGCAATATCTGTGCTGCTTAGTCATCAGCCATGAAATTTAAAGTTATAATGTGGCATGACTAAAATATTAGACAATATGAGACAATTGAGACGCTGTGAGTTGAAGCAGTGCTGGGTATAGAAAAGGAATGCTGGATACCACCCGGTGCTCTTTTCTCATGTGGAGCCAGTGAGTGTTACATGATGGGCGAGCAGCTGGCTCATGGGTCAGGCAGAGAGGGTGACAGTGACTGGGGTGACATCAGGCTGGGGCTGTCCCCAGTGGGGTTCTGCAGGGCTCCATCCTCAGCCCTCTGCTTTCAACACCTTCATCAATGACTTGGGCCCAGGGCTCAAAGGAACGCTAAGGAGGTTTGCTGCTGACACGAAGTTGGGAGGAGCTGTTGGCTCCTTTGAGGGCAGAGAGGCCCTGCAGGGAGACCCAGACAAATGAGAGGGATGGGCAATGCCCAAGCAGGTGAAGTTTACCAGAGGCAAGGGCTGGGCTCTGCACCTGGGCCAGGGCACCCCTGGCTGTGTGCAGGGACTGGGGAGTGAGAGGCTGAGAGCAGCTGCAGGAAGGGACCCGGGGTCCTGCTCAGTGGCCAGCTGGACCTGAGCCAGCAGTGCCCTGGCAGCCAGGAGGGACATCCCTGTCCTGGGGCACCAGGCCCAGCACGGCCAGGCCAGGAAGGGATTGTTCTGCTCTGCTCTGGGCTGGGGCAGCCTCACCTGGAGTGCTGGGGGCAGTTTTGGGCACCCCCGCATAAAAAAGACATTATGCTATAAGACAGCATCCAAAGGAGGCCACAAGGATGGGGAAGGGTCAGGAGGGAAAGTCTTATGAGCCTGTGGTACTGCTGTGTGCTGCAGTTTTAACAGTTGTACTCATGCCTCTAGAGAAAGGCCTTAAGGTATAAAAGCCCCTTAAAAATTATCTGCTACCTGGCACCATATATACCTGTGTATCTGCACTTTTCACAGACCAACATACCTGAACACTCTGCACTTTTGGGAGGAGCTGGTGGTATTTTGGGGAGCATGCTAAAGTTCAGATGTAGCATTTTTTACCAAAATAGATCTGCAGGTTTCCATTACCTCTTCGGGATGGAACCATATTCCTTTCTGGCTTCTC
Organism: Donacobius atricapilla; assembly: GCA_013397315.1. Taxonomy (NCBI): domain Eukaryota; kingdom Metazoa; phylum Chordata; class Aves; order Passeriformes; family Mimidae; genus Donacobius; species Donacobius atricapilla. Next base: position 581,485 of record WBMY01007237.1, on the reverse strand, counting down.
CAGTACTGAACAAATGCCCAAAAGACAGAATAACCCCTAAATGGGTCCACTGGCTCCTTTCATGCCATCTCCTCCGGCTCACTACCCTTGCTCACTTTAGCTCAGGTTTGCTGAGCAGATGCAAATGCTCATCCTTCAGCACACTCGCAGTTTCCACCCCTATCCCTTGGGTCACATTTCCATTCTGTCCATACACAAAGAAAAGATGCAACCCAAACACAGCATGGCATCCCTCAAACTGATAAGGGACAAGAAATCCAATGTTACAGTGCGTCTCTGCAGAGCTGTGCTGCATGGCGCTGGCAGGGTGCTGCCCTGAGCTCCGCTGTGGCATTGTGCTGGGGAGGGGTGAGCTGATGGCACCACGGGCTTTCTGCACCCACTCAGCTGCTGGGGTGTGATGGCCAGGCCTGCAGTGGGGTGGGAAGGGTGGGGAAGTGGAGAGATAAACATCAGCAGCACCAGGGGAAGCAGTGTGGTCTGGCCACGGTGTGATGAGCCCAGGGAAGCGAGCTGAGTCCTGGTGAGGTGTGACTGCAGGGAGAAGGTGGTGTCAGTGATCTGACACAGCAGTGCCAGACTAAATAAACAGTCACTGATGTGGTTTTTGAATGCTTGCACTTGGCATTGTCAAAGCTCTGAATCTCTCTGTGTTTCATGTTTCAAGGAGGCCACAGAGGCACGGCTCATCCCTGGCAGCCTGGGTAGTGGGCAGTGAGGGGCACTGGCAGCGGGGCTCTTTCTCAAATCCAAATGGGTGCAGGAGGAGGTGTCCATGGCTTAGAATAATGGCCTCCTGTTATGGTAAGACTGCCAAAGCAGTCCTCCTCATCTGCAACTCTGTCTGAGCTGGAATCAGCCAGAACTTCCGTTGTTTAAGGAGAATACTTTCTGGGTGCAACTATCTGAAGGAGCAGGACAAGGACCAGACAGCCTTCTGGATTGTTCATTCATACAAACATTCCATTAAGTTTTTTTTAGTAAATTAGGTAGCAAACCATATTTAAAAATATGTAACATCCTTCATGAATGAATAAAGGATAAGGCAAAACTACCTTCCAAATTCATTACATATTACTTTGCTCTCACAACTCGTGCTAAAGCCGTATCAGTAGGAGTGGTGCGACAGCCACCGCCCAGCAATAAACTCCAGCTGTGGTTGCAGGATCTCCATGTGCTCAGGTGTGTGCCTGCCTCCAAAACTGCGACCAAACGCGAGTGAGCAGGAGTGCTGCACCCCTTCTGAAAACAAAATGTTCTGATGAAAATCTGCCGTGAATGTGGTAAATGTGCCCAAAAAAGACTTTCACTTCACTTGCCGTAGGGCATGTTTAAAAAGAGGTACGTGAAGTGCTGAAGTGCTCCAGAATATAAGTGCTCCTGAAAATAAGATGAATACTGAAGTATACTGGAGTGCTCCAGAAAATAACATGTCAGACACTGCCTGATGAGAAGCAGTTTTCAGGAGGTCTTGGTCAGCAGGTCATTAGGGGTGAGAAAATGCGATATGCACTCTTTCCCATACATAGCATGATATTTTGTCATCTCTTGTTTCTTCGTGTTTGTTTCCTTTTTTTCTCCTTTTCACAATAATATGGAATAGTTGGTATAATAATACCATGACAACCTCAGCTTTTGTTTAAAAATTATGTTACTAACACTTATGTACCAGAAGGCAAGCAAAATATTCTGAAATATATATATCACTTCTGAGATCTTATCCAGTGTCATGATTTTTTTTTTTTTTTTTTTAAACTTTNTTTTTTTTTTTTTGTACAATGTTGAGAGCAGTTTCCACATCCTAGAAAAATAGGAAATGGGGGAGGGGAATAAAAAAAAAAATTAAAAACTGTCTGTCTTTTTATCTCTCCAGTAAAGTAACTCATCCAGCAGTGCTGGTAGTAAAACTAACAGAATGTTTGCATGGAAGAGCCATCCGGAAGGCTGTCTGGTCCTTGTCCTGCTCCTTCAGATAGTTGCACCCAGAAAGTATTCTCCTTAAACAAGGTAAGTTCTGGCTGTTTTCAGCTCAGAGTTGCAGACAAGGAGCCCAGCCTGTCCTCTGTGAGCTGCATGCTTAGCCCAAGTGGCCAAATTTGCCAGGTCCTGGTTGGGTGGACCCAAACCAGCTTTTGCAAGCATGGATGTGAAGTGGGTCCAGCCTCTCCCATCAGCCACGCTCCATCTCTGGCTTAGTGGAAGTGGGTGCCAAACCTGGTTTTCTGTGAAGAGAATGCCAAATCTTTTATTTATCTGCAGCACACCATCCACACAGACTAAAAAAAATAATGGATCTTGCAGCCTGTTGAAAGTATCCATCAGTTCTGTAAAAATGGATTTATTATATGTAGAGACCATATTTGGTCTTGCTTGGATAAAACCAAGCAATTTCCTGTAGAGTTAGCAAAGAAAAATATCACTAATGCCTTTTTATTGCATGCACATTTCTTTAAAGATCTGTTGCACATCTGAAATTCTGACTGGATCAGTAATTTGTCTAAGCAGCTCCTTCCCCTACAAAGTGAAGTATTAACAACAAAGACATTCTGTGCCTTTTTTTTTTTTTTTGGCTGCAGTCAGGTAAATGAGTTTGTGACTAGTTGTTCAGTGAAGGATTATAGCAGGTAACATTGCTAAAAAACTGTGCACGGTTCATGAACGCGCCAGACTGCTGCTTTCATCGAGGGCTGTTTGCTGTCCTCAGGAGACGGCACCCCACACTCCAGGTGGGCCACGCAGCCCGCAGCGCACAGTGCAGGGGATGAGGTGGGGAGCTGCGATGCTCAAAGGCAGACAGAGGGCATGCCTGTGAGAACTGCGTGTCCTGCTTCCCTCAGCCCTGATGCGCAGGTGCATCCCGTGTTTATGGAATCAGAATAGGAACTGGTAAGGCAGTTGTCAATCACAGTAGTCAGCTCCACCACAGGCTATATCCCAACTGTTGAGTGGGTGTTTATTGGCTACGATTGTGACAGATGGTCCGAGCATGCGTCTGGGTATCTTTACTCTGAAGGGCAAGTCTGGCACCCATTTTCAGTGTCAATGTGCGTAAGTTGTAGAAAATGGGATTTTTTTTTTTTTCTCTTTTCAAGTAAATGTTTGAGACCAACCTGATTTCAGGTACAGCTCTCTCTTGATATATTGGTGTATTGTATGTTCAACAGCAGGTGCAGGTAGTTTTCACTGAGAATAGAATAATAATCAAAAAGTTTTCCTATCCTCTCACGACTCCCACATCTAGGTAGACATTGCTCAGGCAACAGGATGACAGTCTGTATCACTGCTTTAAAAAGTTCTCTTATAAACAAATGCGGAAACTTTGCATTCTGCCGAGGAATTATAAATAAATGTATCTTTTTTCAGTAGAAAACACTGTAATGAATTGAGAATCCTGTTTGGCAACAGCAACAAAAAACTTAATCAAAAGGAACTGTGCTTTGCAAACTGTTTAAATCCAAATTAAATATGAGGTGGATTATGTCAATAATGTTGATGATGTAACTTGAGGCAATTCGTCACACACACACACATTCTCACACTTTGATCAGAAGGCATGAACTCAAACTCTACTTTATTTGAAAGTCTGACTCCAATATATAGTATCTCTAAAAAGGCCAGGGATTGGGGGAGAAGGTTGACACCTCTCCCCATCCCATTGGTCAGGACAACTGTCCATCAGTTGTCCATATCTCTAAGACAAAGAATGTAAACTGTCTTGAAACTACAATAACATTGGCCACTGTTTACAGACCAGAGCGTAAGAAAGAACCCAAAACATGAAACTGTGAAACAGAAGAGAAGGCTGAAAAAATCAGGGCGACAGTAACTCATCATGGATATTTATTTATGTATGTATTTAGCAGAAATCTGCTAAATGAAACAGCTTCTGGTGCAGCTAATTGCCAGGTAACTGGCTCCCAGGAGTTAAACCCTCCCAGCTGAGGACGTTAGTGACTGCTTTTGACTGCCACTGTCTGTTCGTGCACTCAGGGCGACACAGCTACAAAAGCAGTCAAGAAGTAAAACGCACAGCTCATAATTTTGGTGTGAACTGGAAATTCTGCGGCAGCACAGACAGCCCCAGTGACTCCGTTTATTCACAGTAAATGAACTTGCTGCTGTCTGTGCTGGCTGAGCTCAAGCTCTGGCTCAGCCACGAGCCAGGAGAGGTGGCTGCCATGCACCACAGCCGCGCTGCAGCTCCCAGCGACACAAGGCCAGGCACAGGGCGCTGCTCAGGCTTGGCCCTGCTCTTCTCCACCTTATTAACACAACTGTAGCATCTAATGCAAGAGATTATAAGTGTTCCCTCCTCCCCTACTGAAATACAAAGACTAAAAGAAATTCTGAATCAAAAAAACAAGACTAAAAAGTTACTAGGCTGTAAGGACTCAACAGAATTAAAACTATCAAACACTTCAAGTGCGTCAACCTCTAGTCAAACATTAATTTAGGCTATGTGGCAGTTAAGGTATTTAATGCAATCTCTTGGGGTTTTTTGCTTCTACATAGCATTCAGAAAATTCGTAATGAAAAACGGATGAAGAATAGAAGGATCCATAAAGCCTGGCATTAAAATAATAGCCATTTAACTTCATATGCAAGTAAAAAACTGGAACTCCTGAATCAGTGGAAAATGAATTATGGCTGCTCTGCTAATATGCTTGCAAACCACCCCCCCCCATGCCCCCAAAGGCTGTAAAAATAAGTGATCATTTAATGTCTACAGGGATTAGTATTTAACAAAATTAAACAAACTTAAAACCTGACTTCAAATATTTATGTTAAAATTCCTAGCAAGCAAGAACATGACCAACCATTATAAACTGCTATTCCAGCATTCCAAGTGGATTTTACTGTGTTAAGAATTTATAATCTGATTAGACTACAGACAACTTTAAAGATTTTTACATCAGGCAGCTTCAAATACTGACAAAAGTGTTTTCCTTAACTTCTGACAGATGTATAAAGATTATTTGCCTTCTGAGCACTAATATACAGGTGTAGTCCATGAGAACTTGAAGAACCAAAGTTTTCTAACAATGAAGGTATGGATAGAACAGAAAACTGAGTTAAGGAAAGTAAATATTTCAGGCATAGCTTCCCTAATAATACCTGATGCAGCCTTACAAGATATGCGACAGTCTGTTCCAGTGATAAGGGTCAGATTTTGTGATTGCATGAGGTACTGTGGAGGCCTGTGAATAATTTAAATTTCTATATATTAAAAATCAATACCTGCTCAGCAGGGCTCAGCTGTGCCCTGCCCAGCTGTACGAAGGACAGGGAAAGAACAGACTTGCCCAGCTGGTGGGAAATGGGCTGGAAATATCTGTTATCTGGTGAACCTGAAGAGCTGTGGCAAGGATGGAATATCATTCTTATCCTGAATTTTAGTGAATGTTACTGTGGGTGCCAAATTTTTGGTTTGCTGTTCTCCCCAGTAATCAACCAGTCTGCAGAAGGATGACAGCATGTATCCTTCCCCAGAGAGAGAATAACCTCTGCCTTCTCATCTGTTATTTTAAGAAAATATAAGATTTATTAAATTGCAAAGACCACTGATTAACAGAACTAGCAAGTGGCTACAACTTGTTCATGCCAGCTGCATTGTTGTGATTTGGGGAGTGTGTTAGGCAGCTGTGTTGCAATTAGATGAAAAAATCACAATCTAGATGAGAGCAATCAAGGCAAATTTGTGCTAACCTCAGTCTTTATAGGACCTTTAATATATCTGGGGCCACTTGAATAGTTCTTTAAAAGTAGCAAGCCGCACATTTGGCTCTGGCTTAAGGTATATAAACTGCTTAATGATGATGGCTTGTTTGGATTCCTTTTCCAGTAGTGGAAGGCAGCCTTAAAGGAAAGCAGTACTCTAATCCTGCAGGAAGCATTTATGGGACTGCAGTGCTTTGCTATTCAGCTGAAGCCTGCTGCTTGCCACAGGAGACTGACCACGCTCAGGCTATTAGCAGTCCAACCTCTGCCAAAGTACCTGACAGCTTAAACCCACAAAAACGTGGTGGTTTAAAATTTCTACTTTTTGTAAAATTAGTGACAATTTGTCAACTACTTTTCTTCTACAGGAGCAGGTTAACAAAGAGAAACTTCATCAAGAAAGCTTTTAAGCCTCTGTTTTGGTAACATGGCGTTCACAAAATAATCTAATGCTTCGACAGCATTCAAAGGGAGTTCCTTTGGCATGTGTTGACTACTTGAAGGAAGGGCACATCTGTACCATAAAGTCCTCACTAAAGGAGATACACTGTGGTGATATTCTCATTATAGCACCTGAGTCAAATACAAATGTTCCAGTAACAAAAAGAGCACTGGAACCTCTGATGCAGTTCTCTGGCTTGCAAGCATCATGCTGTCCTGAGTATGTCTGTGGGCATACACTAGGTATGAGAGATGAACTTACAAATCCTTTTGTCCAAAATTGCAGGGTCTAACCGAGAAGGAAACCTGGTTGTCCCTATCAGTCAGTGCTAGTCCTGACCTGCTGGAGACCAAACATTTAGCTGATGTGTGCAGAGGACAGATCTGCACTGAGGCAGATAAATGGCCCAGAGGTGCTGGGGATCAGGCCTCTTAGGAGCATGTGAAATAATAAAGATGACAGATGTCTGCTAGCACTTGGTTTTATTCAGCTTTATTTGAGTAACATTGTTACAGCGTGTTTATTTCAAAGAAGAAGTTAAAGCCTGTATGATAGGATTTTGTTGTTCTAAACTGAAACTCCTTTTATTCTGCTAATCCTTTCACAGGCTGCAGGCTCTGTCTCCTCTTTTCAGGCACACAGTCCACTGCTTTATTTTGCTGCTCCTCTGTTCTGACTCTTGTACTTGGTCTGACTTCTCTACTTCCTTAACTTCTGACTTGCTCTCCTCTTCTCTTGCCAGCGTTGGGATATGTGGGCTGCATTTCATTACCATGAAGAGGAAACCTCAGCCTCCCTTGCCCTTCTCTGTACGATGCAACGATAAGGCAGAAGTATCAGGAAAAGCCTTCTCTTAGGGCCTAGGTGACTTTTTCAGTGGAATATTCTCATTGTGAGCTCCCACATGCACTCAGAGCAGCCTGGGCAGCAGTACAGCTGTGCCTGGGAGGGGATTACATATGACCTGCTGCTCTTGCTGAGCTTCACATTGCACCTTCCTCTTCTGCCTTATTCCTTGACATCAGGGACCTTGAGCACGGTTTATTGCAGGGCAGTGCTGCCCGGGAAGGATGAGGGAAGCCCACAGACAGCTGCAGAGTTCTTTTTGGTGGCTCCCATTGTATCCCCACTGGCAGTGGCACACGGGTCTATAGGGAACAGAGGCTCAGACTTCCCCCCTGACTGTGGGTCTTCAGCCTATAAAGGAGCTACTGTGACCTTTGAAGCAAAGGAGAGAAAGCTTCAACCCTCCCACTAACTTCCAAAGAGAAACTGAATGCCAAACCTTGCTGTTGTGAGAGGGATGTGGAGGAAACCCCTGTGATGTTCCTAAAATGCCTGGATTGCCCTGGTAATGAAGTGCAGCACTGCACGCTGACTGCTCTCTATAAAAAAATGCAGCTTTATGTTCTTTTGGCCCTTGTTATCTGCCCAACATCTAGTTTCTGTGCTCTCTGGATCTCAACATCCTGACTTGCAATTTTACCTGCAAATGGCAGAAATGTGTTGTTAAAGCCCCTGATGTAGAAGAAACAGGCTGTGTGTAAAGCTCTGCCCTGCAAGCATGCTGGAGGACATGGGGGTCTTCTCTAGGACACTCTGTGACTACTAACTGATAAATTCTGATTTTAAGGAAAGTAACTGATCATGGAGATCCGTCCTTCTGCAGTTGCTTAAGGGGCCGATGCCAGCCCATTGAGCTGATTAAATGTCTGTCCCTTGGCTGAGAAATCCCACAAGTGACAGCCACATCTCTGGGAGCGCTCTCACAGGGCCCTCGACACCTGCAATGATTTTCAGTATTTACCAAGAAGAAAAGCAGTTTCAAGATGCTGCTGTAAAACTCACCAACTCAGCTATAAAAAGCCAGAGCTCAGCTGTGTCAGGGAGTGCTGTGGCTCAGGCGAGGACAGTATGACAGATACAGCATTTTAGCAGCCCACTCTTCAGCCCTACTCATGCCAATGGTAAAGTACCCTCCACTATTTTTGAAGTATAATTTGTCTTATGGAAAATGCTTGATTTTCTTCTGTTTTTCTCCCCCTAACTATTCTTTTTGCTCAGTGTGATTGATCATGGTCAACAGATTATTCAGTCTGGAAAATTCATCAGCAGCTGCTGCCCAGTGGGAAAGCCTCTTGTTGTCCACTCCTGAAAGCTGTCAGTTCTCATGGATGTGTCACTGCACGGATCAGAAAGATTAAATAAAACATCAGTATGCAATTTCAGGAGTTACACAGCACACAGAAGGATTTTTTTTTGTCAGACAAGTCTAGGCTCTAGCAGAAGAAATCAGCCTGGAAGTTGGCACGTCTTTCTGACCCCCACACTGCTCCACACTCCCTGCTTACCTCACACAGCATCTCTGCAGCTTTTTGCTGTGAAAAATGTTCCTCCTTCCGAATTAAAAAATTATTTGCATGTATTGGTGTCCTTGCAACCCTCAGGCTACCAAAAACCCATGTGTGCTCTGCAGCAGCCAAGGGACAGTGTGGGACTTCTGGAGCAGCACTACAGGAATGAGCAGGTCTGGAGAAGAGACACAGCTTGAACTTCATTGCTCAACTGCAAATAAAGCAAAACCTAATCCCCACTCTTGCCTCTAATTTTCTCTCCGATTACTGCGGTTTATGCCTTCTGCTCTGATCCCATGAAATGAGCCCTGCAAAAGTGTCCTCAGACTCAGGCTAGTTGGTGGACTTTTGACTGTACTTACACAGCTTCTGCAAACTTGAGATCCACTAAGAGAATCTCTAAACCAGGCATCACTTAATCCTTGATTTCTGAAGGGGTATAATGGGAACTTCAGTAGGCTAAACTTTTAAGGTAAAGCTTATTCTTCAATATTACCCTGAATAGTAGAAGGCTAAAATGTTCGAAGTGGCTTCCTGAATTGCAATTCCTGGCAATACATATTTGAAACAAAGCCATATGAAAATGGCAGTAAAAATCATCCAAATACATCAACTGTTGTGTTATAGCTCGAGTTATGTTATTGAGAAGAAAGACTGATTTACAATCTCCTATAATGTCTACTGCCATTGCCTAGGATATTAGACAACCTTATTTTGGATGCAAATATAAACAAGACATGAACTTCTTAGCAAAGCTTGGGGTAATTGCAGGTTTCACACCTCCTTGAACGGCAATCATTCAGTCTCTCAAGTTTACATTCTTCTGGCTGTAAATCTGTGTTAGTGTATTCTGCGTAGTTAGATCTACCTCTTAGCATGGTAATCTCTCATTTTCATCTCTAAGAGGCTTTATCACTGTTTTATCAAAGAATACAAAGATAGTCTACAGTTAATGAACTAAGGTGGAATTTAAAAGCAAAAACCTGGTATTTATGCTTCCTGGGGTGTGTACAACTATGGCACAATGATATTTGACTTAAGGCTTGCACTTAACTCAAAGTGCACTTTGGTAAACAGCTCAACCCGAGTTTAAATGAGATTTACAAACACTGATCAGCTCAGTATACACTTTGACAGACACCACTTATGATACTGTCTTCATGTATTTACAACTAGTGCTAACTTCTACATTGACTTTATTTTTAAATTTATAATTTATTTTAAAGAACATGTTTAGACAATTTTACTGAAGGGAACTAGAAACTCCCGGGTTTCCAAGCTTTTCTTGCAGTTCTTAAATATCTATGATCTGGGAATTTAAGGACCTGATGTAATATGATCATGAGTTAGCAATATTGCTATATAATATTCTTATGCATGTATGAATCTTGTATTCGCAAATATCACAACTATATTTTAAAATTGAAGTATCTTCAGAATTATGAGACTTCATGTTGCTCACTGATGTCTTTATATATCAGGTTTATTGAAGCAGTTGACCAGCTGTATAAAAAAGTTCATCAGAAGAATGTCACTCCTGCCCCCTGAATAGAAAAGCTTGTTCATAGAATAGTTTGAGTACACAGAAACATGGAATTAAATTAGCTAATCCTGCGAAAGAGATGTTAACACAGACTTGAACACCCCTGCCATCACAGTGTACGGGGCCCTGGTTATAATCCACACTTTGTGTTGTAGTTTTTCAAGAGATTGGAGATCTGTTTTGTTTTCTTCTTTCCTAGTTTCCTAAAGTAACAGACTTATGTACGAAGCATGTTCTTTATAAATGTCACTTTACCTAAGTTTTCTCCTTGGTTTGGGGTTTTTCAGTTCTAGTGCTTCTGGGCAGCTAAATCTCAGCCAAGAATTCCTCAGACTATTTTGGAAGGCCTCGAAGGGAAAAAGAGGGATTTCAATAGACGGCGTATTCACAGACCTGTCTTCAGAGAGGTTCTGTCACTTGATGGCTAAAAGTAAATTTGTTCCTTTTGACCTTTGTGTGCTCCTTTCCCTGTCTGAAATATAGAGGATGATGCTCACCTGCTGCAAAGGGCAGCCAGGATGCTGCTCCTGTCCCTGGCTATGTTTGGTCAATGACAAGTGTGCTCATCTTTAGATCTGTGGTAAAATGAGTGAATGGGACTGGCCCCTGTAACTTCAATTAATGAGATCACATTACACTTGTTGGCACTGCTCTCTGCTGTGCAACGTGAACATTAAGGTTCATTCTCAACTGCTTCATTGCAGTGTGACTGCCAGCCTCGCTCAGGTATGTGGGCAATAAAGGATTAATGTGTTTGCACCTAGCTGCTTTAATTTCATTTAAGGCCTGATCCTATGAGGCCATCAAGTCCTCCACTCTTGTTGCCTTCAGTAGGATTTGAGGGACTTGGGACCAGTTAAGAAAAGGGTCTTTAATTTTCTGTCAGGAGCACAAGCACGTGAAGGAGAGCTATTCTTTCTGTATGCACTCGTAATATGTACAGGATTGGGCACTTCTTGTAATAGTCTGCTTAAACCTTACTGTGTTGCTAGGGAACTGGCCCTGTCCACAACCAAAAAACATGGAGACATCGTGTCCTACTGGTTTCTGGCAGAGTTTACCATAAGAAATGGCTTAATTGCTACAAGATCTACTAGCAGGAGTACAAAAAATGTGATTTGTCAGCTTTTTTTAAAATCACAAATATTTTAATTCTATCACACACATGGAAATCCCTTTCAAGCTGAAGGATAGGCATGTGAGGAAACCACCAGAATCAAACACTTCTTTCCTTTATTCTTTAAAATACTGATTCAGCTATTTTTAAATTTACTTGAGTCAAAGTACGGTGTTTGGAAGCTTAACAAGCTTGGATACTCTCTGCTCTTTTGTACAAACTAAGGCTATTACTGTTTTCAAGACTCTTACAAAAAGACTTGATTATGTATGTTTCCAAAATGTATGGCTTTTCAAGTTTTCAGACTGCATTTAAAAATACCAGAAATAAGAAACCTGTATTTATGGAGACCTAGAATGACACTTCTGATATAGTTTCTTATCCCTTTCAGGGTATCAGAGCTGTCCGCATTGTTTTAAATTAGTGATAAAACAAGGCTGGAAACCCCAGATACCAAAGAATAAGTCTGCTATCAAAACAGGACAAAATATGGGCAGAAAAAAAATAAGCCATGAGGAGACTGAAATGAAATATAGTCTGAGGTGACCTCCCTTAAAACGAACAAGCAAATCCTGTCCTATTAAGCTCTCAGGAGAGCTGCTAAAGAATTTTGAAATAATCCAGACAAGGAACTCAACCCCACATTTTCATTCTTGTCGGTCCTTTTCTTGCAACTCCCTAGGAAAAAATGATCCCTTGTGTGTTTTGTACAAAAGGATGAGTTTTTATGATGTAAAAGCAAACAGTTTAAAGCTGTAAGTCCTCATTCCTTGGCAGTCATTATCTTCAGGTTTATGGAGAAACACATATTGATCCTTTCCAAGGCATAGGTGGGCAGGGAGGCAAGAAACACTATTCTGGATTCATCAGCCCTCTTTGTGAGGTCCAACCAGGAGCAATCTCACAGCAAAATACTATTAAAAACCTATCATAATATGGCACCTGTTAATAGTTTTTTCTCCTTCTCTAAGGATGGTTGCACAATTTAACAGCAAAAAGATGGAAGACACTGAGGAACTGGCAGACTAGCCAAGTAAGGATGTTTTTTCAATCAGACCTGTAGCTTATAATGTCATGTACGTGTACACAAGTGCAATGGACTTTTCACAAAACTCCTTGAGTTACAGAGAAGGTGTTTCAATATTCAGACCTCAACTTTTGTCCTCTCCTGTCCGGATGCATCTCTGAAAGAGAGCAACTTTTTATACCGACTGCTCATCCCTGTGTGATTTTCTAACCCAGAGTTAATGAACAGTAATTACTGTGCCTGGGTGCTGACCAGTGCTACATGTGAATCACAAATTTTGTGACGGGCAGCCCTGTGACATTCATTGCCACAGATCACATTAATATTGTGGATTTTAGCTCTCTGACCCAGTGTATTCAACAAAATGAGATTCTTCCTTAACTTGATTTCTCCTGGTATTTGTGGATGTAAGTAAGGCCCTTATATTGTTCAAACATAATTTTTTGTGGTATACTATATTAATTTGTTTTGCCTGATCCAGATTAAGCAGCTTCATATAACTGATGAAAGAGCTATTGTTTTTCACAGCAGAAAAACTGCCACTCATCCAGATCACTGACCTATTTCCTGGAGTTAGAAGTTACCTTTCTAAAGTTCTGCTGATTTTAAATTGTATGTTTTACACTACTGGCATTTTAGTCCCACATCTGAAGTGTGATTACGCCATTATTTAGGGATCAGATAAAAAAATGCCACTTGATTTTTAGACGCAAAAAAAGTTTTCTGTAAATTCAGGTACTATTTTATAGATAGTGTTAAATGAACCAGAGCAATTCAGCTCCAGGGATTATTCCATTACTCAATGATACAGAAATTCCTCAGGCTTAAACATCACCTGTATAGTCCTTGCCACTTTTCCTTCTCTGAGATCCAGTGGAATTTGTCTCTATTGCCTGAAAGAGATGACGAACCATGTCTAGGAGCAAGAATTTAAGCATCTCACCCTAACACTAGATTGGTTTGTACATTACCATGCAATCAGAAAAACAGCATCTACAAGTTCCTGAAGATGGGAACAATTTGTAGACAATCACTCTTCAAATCTTGCTTTTTACTTCTGACTGGCAAAGGCCAGTGCCAGAAGAAAACATTAGGAGAACAAACTAACACTGCATAAAGAGATTTGTGGAGGCTGACATGAATAAATATATTTCCCTTGGTAAATATAAAGCTGAAGAATCTCCCTGAATTTTTACCTTTATATTTTTATAAATATATTATAAAATACATTTAAACATGTCTTTCCTCTGCAGGACAACAAGGCTTGCATATTCTCTAAGCTTTCTCACTATACAGAGAGGGATACAAGCATTTAAAAGGAATTAGGGTGTTGAGATGCTCAGTCAATGTTGGATTGCTGGCTCCCTGCTTTTTGCCATGGAACATCTGCTAAAGAACTCTTTGGGAGACTTCTGGGTTTTCAAGGACCAGCAGAATAACACAACAGTGTTAGGATATTTTATATTTGGGGCACTTCAGTACTGACAAATGTCTTCTCATTTTATCATGCTGCAATCAAAATGACAAAAAAGTGTGGCAGCTAGTAGAAACCCCCCCACAGCACGACAAAAAACAGGGTCTCAAAAGGAAAAGTTTGGCACATGAAAAGCTGCAAACAAAAAAAAGCTAAACCTCCACCAGACCATTTCTGCTTGTTGTGAGCCTGCCAAAGCAGAGCAGACTTTCTCAACAGAAAAGGCTACATTATGCTAGAAGGAAATGAGCTGCAAGGCACAGGAAAAGGGAACACGAGTGGAGATTTATGGCAGTGCTGAAAGCAGGCACTGTACTGCCAGATCAGGAGTGGGACACTTACCAAAGGATGCTACCTTCGTTAGTTCATCGAGGAAGGAGTTTCTGTTGTAGGGTATCTGAACTACTGGCATTCATTGCAGAGAGCTCAGTGCTTCAGCCTTGTGATCAGCCACTATGTCTCAATCAGAATTCTCTACTTTTTTCAGAAGGTAGGAAGGCAAACCCCACCCCTCCAAAACTAGCAAAACTCACCCAAACTAAACCTGCTCAAACCAAAACCATCAGTCAAGGAATACTTGATAACTAATGACTTGGAAACAGAATTGTGTGGCAATTGTTGCAGGAAAGTACAAATTTAGCTTTTTTTTTTTCCTCTTCATATTGTATATGTTGGACTTCACATGCTGAATTCTCCTTGATATAGACTGCAGCAGAAAGGCACATCTGTGGACAAATAAAACCCTTTTGTTTTTTCAGAAATATTCAGGGAAGAAAAATATAAAGTTAAGGCTTTTAAGGCTCTTTTTTTTCCCCCCTCCTCTGCCAGGAATCTCTAATTACAGCTCCTTTTTAGACATCCTCTGTAAGTAAGTTTAGTCTCAGAGGTAAGCTGCTAGCCCAGAGAAGCTGCAGAATCTCCCTGAATTTTTACCAAGCTTAATTTGAATTTTGCCATGGTTTTTACTTCCAAGTGAAACTGCAGCTTGTTTTCAGCTCCCAAAACTCAAGTGAAAGGCTACCCCAAACAATTCTGATGGAGAATTGTATGTTGGAACAGGCTGGAAGACTGTGGGAACATGGTATCACCCCTAAAATATCATGCCATAAATGTACCTTGCATTTTGGATAGGCATTTGCTGTGCCAAGGGAAATATAGGTGGGGTATTAGGAAAAAGATTTTTACAGAAAGGGTGATAAAGTACTGGAGTGGTCTGCCCAGGGAGGTAGGGGAGTCACCATCCCTGGATGTGTTTAAAAAAAGACTGGATGTGGCACTCAGTGCCATGGTTTAGTTGAGGTGCTGGGGGTGGGTTGGACTTGATGATGTTGAAGGTCTCGTCCAAGACAGTGATTCTGTGATCTTTAGCTTACTTTTTTCCAAATGCAGGATCAGATCTTTCTCAGTAGTATGAAGCTTTTTTCCTATGGGTACCATACCAAATTATGGATCCTTATCAGCTTAAATGTACACATGGAACCTGGACATGTAATTTTCACTAGTTTTGAATCTGAGCCTAAGCCTCTGGGCTATGTGGAAAAAACATTCACAAGTCTCTCAAAAGTGTCTTTGTGGCTTCACACTAGTAAGGAATATGTGTCATTCCTTTTGAACAAGGATTGACTGCTGACTTTACTAAACCATAATTTTCATTTATGAGAGGACAAGATACTGAATTACAGTTCTCTACAGTCCAGAGCTGGATCCTGAACTGTTGTCCTGAAAAAAACCCAGTTGTGCATTCATAAATACTTTGTGCGTTATATCAGTAAGTGCCATGTGGAACAAAATGCTCAAAGTATTAGTTAGCAAGGTGTGTAACAGATAAGGAAGGCTGACTCTTTTCTAAAGTGTTTAGAAGCTTTTTTTTTTTTTTTGAGAGAAAGAACCACTGAAGTGTAATCTGTATTACTCTCACAAGTCACCAAACAAAAGTGTGTCCTGAAACTTCAGTTAGCTATGAAAGTGAAATGCTCTCGCATGGATTGAGAGAGGGAGAAAATTCTTGCTGCAACAAGACTGTTTTCTATGACTCCAGGCAGGATCACAGAAATCAGGAAAAATCATCCACTGATGTGGGTGGTGGTTTCCTGCTGGTTTTTTCATACATCTTTCTGCTGCAGTCCTGTAACTTGGGTACTACTCCAGTGAAGTCCACTGGGTCTGACTAGGAATGGTCTCCTAATCATCTGGTATGTTACTTGATTAACAGATTGATCTGACTCAATGAC
This sequence comes from Donacobius atricapilla, assembly GCA_013397315.1. NCBI lineage: Eukaryota > Metazoa > Chordata > Aves > Passeriformes > Mimidae > Donacobius > Donacobius atricapilla. The sequence goes on along the minus strand of WBMY01007237.1, from coordinate 565,579 downwards.
CAAAACCCAATCCACTTAAGCAAGGGTGGCCCATGAAACATGACCAGAGAGGAGGCAGCATGCACTGTGCATTAATACCTTTCCATTTCCACTAGAAAAAGAGGAATAGGAAGGCTACTCCCAGTTCCATGTGTTCTCTTTCCCCAGTGTTAGGCTAGCAGCTTGCTCAGTCCTGTACTAGGTTTCTGCCCCTAAAGACTATCTGTGGGATTTTAAGGGATGTTAGAATGGCCAGAGGCACAGCAGTAAGGAGACAGCTAATTGACACACAAGAAGGCTGGTAAATCGTTTCTTGTTACTGACAAGGAGGAAAAATCACATTGGAGTGCTGCACTTGGAAGTGATATTTATGCAACTAAAAACTTCTGTGCATATGCATATGCAATTATTTGTATGTAAGTACAATGACAGGCAGATTATAATGACCACCAAGGCAGCTCAGTTGTTCCCTTGATGGATTATCGTGGTGTGGGCAGTAAATTGCGCTACATGCTAGGACAACCCTGGCTAAGGAAGCATCTCTGATGGAAGGAGGCTTTTCAGCTTGTAGGCATTCTGCTGAGACCATCCACTGGGTGGCTGACTGACGTCAGCCACGGAGGAAAGTCAGCGTGCGCTCCTGTCTAGGCAATGTGGACAGATAAATTCCAGAAAGTTACTTTCAGAACTAGCAAAAACTGAACAGATTGCTCACCGGTCAGCTGAACATAGTTTTGTTACTGCCACTGGACCGGAATCAGGAACCAGTTTATAAGGGATCTTACGTCAAATTCGTGTGTGTGAGTAGAGAAAATACTGCAAGCATTTTTAAGCAGTGCCAAGTCAGGTGATGCAGATAACTTGACTGCCTGTGCTCAGCAAAATAAGGAGAAGTATTTAGTTTTAGCTGACAGATTTCATTGTAGTTGAATTTGTAAGTCTTCTAGTAGGTCTCACACAACCGGATATTAAATCATTCAAGAGTATACAACAGATTTCATCATAATGCTAGTATGATCCTAAGGCTACTTTCATACAGTTTTACAACCACATAAATAAAGATTTTAAGAGATGTTTAACTGATTGTATTATATAATGTTACTTGATCTATATTAAACAGTCAAACAACCCTTTTTAACATGTGTTACATATGCAATTTGTGTATACCATTAAATATACATTTCTAATGGAAGAACAGTGAGTTCTGTTATTCAGACCCAAAGAACCAGGCTGGTATCAGACATTAATCTAGAGAGTCCGCACTTTCTAGTTTTTGTACTTTTCCAAAGAACAATGGAATATAGTAGAAATTACACGGAGTCAAGTCATGAAACTTCTTACTTAGCCTTTTACCGACACAGGCAGAACTCCAAGGAAGGCACCGCATAGCTAAGATTCCTGTGCTCAAGGAAAATACACATGCAATAATCTTAATTACATACACAGTTCTACAAATGAGATGCAAAGCCAGCTATGTGTATGTGCATGAAATAACTATTCAGTCAAATACATCAAATTGATTTCTGTGTCCGCTAAATAAAATCTAGTGTGGATTTCAAACAATTATACACTATCTATAAGTTGTTATCCAAGAGATAATAACACATGTATGTCACTACTTTTTAAGCTGTATCACTTTACCTAAGTATTGGCAAGGTTCATTTGCAGTGCATTTGAGTGCACTAGATTGTCAGTGTCTGGAGCCCATGAGAGATTTGTTTTCAGTGTACATAACCACGTTTGAGACTTCCACAGCATGTCTCAGGCACTTTCCAAAGTGCTCTTTCTGTGACAGTGATGAATTGCCAGAAAGATCTGTTACTACTACTAAACACTGTTCAGTTTTGCAGTCATTAACTACCAGTCTCTTTTTAAAGCTAAAAGGTTTTGTATTTAGTACCTGCATTTACATTAGGATACTCAGAAGAGCTGTCCTCTGCCCCAGCGTGATATAAACGTGGGAAAAAGCCGCCTTCTCTAATCAGGCTTGTTTGTAAACCAGTTAAAAAATATAAATGAAGTAATGAAGGACAGATATACGTTGTACGAAAGCCAGGCTGCTGGAAGAGATCAGAGACTGCTCTACGGGGTGGATATGGGAAAGACATATTCCTAATTTGATGTAGTTTATTATGGAGTTTTTCCTGCATATTTTTTGTTAGATGAACTGGTATTTCTTATGGCAAAACCTTTCAAACCTCTATAAAAGTAGTATAAAAATTTGGAAGGATGAGTTTTGTGAGTGCACTAAGACAACATAGCAATTTATTGTGTTGATAAATACCTCGGTTGTAAGAGTAGTAAGAAAATTGCCCTACAATTAAAAACATGGCAAGAAGATTGAAAAGGAAGATTTGTTTTCCAGGGAATTAGCCCAGGGTATGGAAGCTTCAGGACAACTGGCAAGACACAGGCTGTCTGTGCCCTCCCTGCTCCCTGAAACCAGACTGTGCCCCATATTCACAGGGCAGGCTGAGCCCCTCCTTAGCTCTAACAGCCAGGCATGGCACGTTTACCTGCATGACAATGTACCTGTAGAGGCGGTTTGTACTCTCTCGGTTGCAGCTGTGATGGAGTATGAACAGAGTACACTCTATTGAGAGATCCTGCCATTACTGGAATTCTCTCAGATACGGTATAATGGCGACAGAGGTGCTCCCACCCCACGCCTTCTCTTTCACTTCATGTCCTTGCTTTCTGAGTGCTCCTGAGCACAACCTGACTCCCCAGCTCCGTAATTCATACAATTATTTTAAACAAGCAGAATTAGTGTATAGAAGGCAACCACAAACTTATTAATCACATATTTACAGTATTTTTCAAATACTCCCTCATGTTTCCTCTTCTTAATTAGTAGAAGATTATAATTCTCTATATCCATCCTGCAGCTGATTAGACTTGTAGAACAGTCGGCTAAACCAGAACAAAGCTAGACTATATTCCTACCAGGTACCACTTTGTTACAGAAGATTTTGCTACATAATTTCATGCTTCTGCACACAAACTATTCAAACTAAAAAATAGGATCCTATGGCTGTGTTTCAAATGTCTTCTATGAAAATACAGAAACTGAAGAAGAATTTTTAGGATTTATGTGGCAAAGCAGATAACTTTCTCTAATACTTAAACCACTTGAGAATACTACAGTTTATCATGTCAGTGCTTTTCCTTGTTCAAATGTCCTTGATTAGATGAGAGGCTATTTCACAAGATTTATTTTGGACAGGTATGACATATATGAATTCTGCTTGCAAGATATTGCAAACAAGGTTGATGAAAGGTTGACTGGGAGAGAAGGGTGGCAGTCTAAAGGTATCATTCTCTAATACCTAACAAATGATATAGATGCCATAAATCTTCCCTACGGCCAACAGCAAGTCAGGAAATACCTAACCATGAAAGTGCCTTACCTACAGCATGTGCAGCACTCAGTACTTCACTCTAACACGAGGTCATCTGTGCTCCACTGACACCAGAACCTAGATTTTCCCCCTTAATATGCTGAAGGATTCAAAATAAAGGTATCTTTGTATATGTAGAACATATCTTCCCACAAACTGCAGATACGGATTTTAGTGTTTCACTACGGGAATGGACTGAAATGTTTTCCTTTCATGTAGCAGCCTTGCTCACAATGATCCTGTTCAATGGCNTGTTCAATGACATGAAATTTTTTTTTTTTTTTTTTTTTTTGCAAAACCATATCCACCTACATTGGACATAAAGGCACACATGACTAAGAGCATAAAATTGCAGTAGAGCATTATGATCATCTATAGGAAGCATGAAGTCCTCTTCCTCAAGCTTGGTGACATCAATCACAGAGACACATCGGGGTGTCCCAGCCAATTCTGCTCCTGAACAGTGTATTCCCATGGATGTGGCAGATCCTGCCTGCCCGTTGTTACCTCTCTGTGCTGCCATGGTCCTTGACACAACTGTCACTGCAAATCTTGTCCACAGGTCTTGGTGAAGCTAACAGCTGGGTCTTCCTACTGGATTTTGAGGCTCACTGGGTTAGTACAGGCTGCTTTTATTCACCTGGGCAAATCTTCCTTCTCCACACTTGCCCCTACACCTCCAGCCTGAACGCCACAGCGACGGAGCACAGCGAGGGACAGCGCTGAGCAGAGCCTGCCCCACTCTCGCAGTTTTGACTCAGCGATGGGAGCTGCGGGACAGTCCCGCTCTGCCGGCGATGGGAGCTGCGGGACAGTCCCACTCTGCCGGCGATGGGAGCTGCGGGACAGACCCGCTCTGCCGGCGATGGGAGCTGCGGGACGGCCCCGCTCTGCCGGCGATGGGAGCTGCGGGACAGACCCGCTGCCAACCGGCGCAGCAGCCACAGCGGGCCCCGGGGCACCCCAAGTGCCTTCTGAAAGCCCACGCTGCCACCTTCACTTTGAACAACCCCCATCTCAGACAAACGAATCAATCTGGTTTGGCCTTATAAGTAAGCGCCGCAGAAGTCTCACCAGCTTACCGGTCATCAGGAAAAGTCTTTAGGAAACCTCACGATTTTGCGTTCAGCTGAACGTCTGGGCAGAGGGGGGCTTGATCCAACCTCAGCACGGACCGTATGTTACAGCGACAGCGATCGCCGCTCAGCTCGCCGCTGGACGAGCCGCGCCGCACCGCGCAGGAGCGCGCAGTCCCCTCACACCTGCGGCACCGCACGGCTGAGGCACCGCACGGCTGAGGGACCGCACATCTGAGGGACCGCACGCCTGAGGCACCGCACGGCTGAGGCACCGCACGCCTGAGGCACCGCACATCTGAGGCACCGCACGCCTGAGGCACCGCACGGCTGAGGCATTGCACGCCTGAGGCACCGCACATCTGAGGCACCGCACGCCTGAGGCACCGCACGCCTGCCCGCGGAGCTGCGCATCGCGCCACCAACCGCCAGTCCCCGCGCCGTCCGGTGCCGAGCCCCCGTCCCATCCCAGTCGGGCGGCACGGGCTGCCCGCGCTGCCGCGGGTGCGCAGGGGCGGGGGGCGATGCCCTTACCGATGATGATGGCACAG
>WBMY01007237.1:408519-560554 GCA_013397315.1 Donacobius atricapilla | reverse complement strand
CCGCCGTGTCCGCACACGCGGATCTCGCTGGGCGGCTGAGGCGCTGCCGCCGTGTCCGCACACGCGGATCTCGCTGGGCGGCTGAGGCGCTGCCGGCGCTGCCCGCCGTGTCCGCACACGCGGATCTCGCTGGGCGGCTGAGGCGCTGCCGCCGTGTCCGCACACGCGGATCTCGCTGGGCGGCTGAGGCGCCGCCGGCGCTGCCCGCCGTGTCCGCACACGCGGATCTCGCTGGGCGGCTGCGGACGGGCTGCAGCCGCGCTTATCGGCCGGGGAGCTTCAGGAAAGAAATGTTCTCTTTCCTCACGCAGGATGGAGCTTGAATGTTGGGATCTGTGTCTGTTTGCAGATCTTTTGCTCTGTGACCAAACTGCCTTCGCAAGAATGTCAATGAATGAGGTCTCCTCTGCTCTCATAGGACATCAAAAAAGCAAATAGTGGCTTGGGAACCTGGGCTCTTCCCTCAAGTTGTAACAGCCAAGGGTTTATTGATGGAAATGCCCAGTTCCTTACTTGTTTATAAGAGAACACTTTCCTGAGACCATTTCTATGTTCAGAGAAGACCCCCGTGTAGGTGACCTATTCTGAAACTGCATAGGTGAGAACATTTTCATTAAAAGATTATGTAGGGACTGACAATGTGCCTCAGTGGGGCACACAATGAGGCAGTGGAAATTGGTTGTGGCAGGGTGGCACAAGCAATGTCTGTTTTTTCACCTCAGTGAAGGAAGTTGGGAAGGTTCTGTGGTGACATCAGTCTGATTTTCTTTGACTTTAGAATGAAAAGTATGACCTGACAACTGGTAAGCCTTTTGTGAAAATCTGTGGACTATTCTTAGAAAGCTGATAGTTGTAAGTGATTTTACTTTATACTGCTGCTTAATACTGCTGCTTTAATAGAAAGGCTTACTGATTTCAGACGCTGAGGCTTGTTTGTTTCCTAAGTTGATCTACTACTCTGTTTCTGAATGAACTGCCTCACTAACCATTTCTAAAACATTCTGTTGCTGAATTACTGTGTGATTTTTATAAGAAAGTTTACCAGAAGAGTTATTTTTTGGGCTATATAAACAGTACTACTGTTCTCCTTTTAAAGACTAGGGAATATATGCAAAGACTGGAAACAGTTTCAGGTGCTCAAAAGTAACCTGACGAATTTGGTGTTTTTCTAGGTGCCTTAATTGATTGCTTCATAGCTTTGTTTGTTGCTCGTGGGAACTCATGTATATTCCAGTAGGTACCTCTGAAAGTCTCTACATGTTAGCCTTATACAGCCATTATAATATATTTTGGGAAAGTTTTCTATGATAGTCTATTTCTTTTGTAAAAGCTAAAAACAGTTAGTTTGAATGTAATTTAAAAAGTACAAAAGTCAAGAAATATGTGAATGAATGGTGCTTCTAACTCTACTGAGTTTCAAGAACCCAATGAAATTTAGGCTCAATTAACCTTTACAGAAAAACCACACAATCTGTTAAATGAATGACACATAGAAGGATAACACTGTGCTTGTTTTCTTTGGCTCTGGTAAAAGTTTGGTTTGCACTGAAATATGTGAATAATCTTTGTGGTATCCCAGTCAGCCCTCTTCTACTGATTAGTGAGCAACAGAGCATACTGGCTATGGGATGACGAAAATGAATACCAGAATTCAATTAACTCTAATAATCTTCTTCAAATCAACTGATCAGTAGCTGCAGGTTTGTTTTTATTTTTTTTTAAATATTCTGGCCAGTTTAGAGGCCTTTGCCGGGGAAAATGCTAGATACTTGTACCTGTGTGTACTCTCCCTGCTGATACAAATATTGTGTTCTGTAATTGTTCTTCCTTACTGAGAGCCAAGAGGAACAACAAAGCGACTATACCGATTTAACAGGTAGTAAGAAGGAAAAAAACCTAACAGAAAAGCACCAGAAATCTCTCCTACGGAGAGGCAGTCAACAAACCATTAAAGCTGTGAAAAACAGAGGACCCTTAAAGCATTTTATTCTTGCTATCCAGTTTCACATTGGGTGCATTTTGAACAAGGCTAAAAGAGCTGGCCCTGGAGAACCATGGGGTGAAATCTCAGCTTCGTCCCAGTAAAACCTTTTGCAGCAAACCCATTAATGAACTGCCACATCTCACTGTAGCTTAGAATGGCAGGATATTGTCCATGCCACCTTACAGCTCCAGCACCAGATCCTGGTTTGCGAGTTAGATCCTTGAGGGCAGCACTGTGCCCTTGCCTTTGTGTGGGGCTGCTCCCAGCAGGAATGGGCAGCCTTTGTGGCTGGGCAGGGTGTGCCTCCCGGGCAGCTGTGCTTCCTTGTCGCGGTGCCTTCGGAGAGGGTCTCTCCGCTCGCCCGGGCTAGCCCTGGCACCGGCGAAGCGACGAAGGTACGGTCCTGACTACGGGAAGCCAGAGCCGGTCCTGTGGGTTCTGCGAACCGTCGACCCACTCTTCCTCGTGGCACAGGGTGTGTGTGTGCGACGCTGGCAAGGAAGAAAGGAGACTCAGGCTGGGGGAGCAAACAAGTTTATTGGAGGGCCTGTACGTGGGACCTCCTTGCCTTGAAGCTACAGCCCAGCACAAGCCCACAACTGACTCTGACTTTTGAACTGGGGAGGGGAAAGGGGAGTGAATGAGGGAAAGGCCAATAGGGACACACCGGGGAGTGGCTCAGGGCATGAGGGACACCCTGGGGAGCCAGCTCCCTTGGGGAGGAGGGGAATCCCTCTGGCTGCAGCCCACCACTCCACATCTTTCCCAGAGCTTTCCAGAAGCTGGGTCGGGTACCCGAGTGACGGGCAGCTCACCAGAGAGGGAAGCAGTGAAAAGGATACATTAGGTTGTCAGGGAGAATGGGGAAGGTATACATTGGGTCGCTGAGGCAGAACAGGGAGCAACCAAGTACACAGAAACCAAAAGGGCAAACAGAACAAACCATTTTAACATATAAAATAAACATTAAAAATCCACACTGCTACACTTCCTTGGCCGTCTGACACAGCAGACCCCAATGCTCAGCTGCCTGCCCAGGCAGGGACTTAAAAATGTCCATTTGAAGGGACCTGTACCCTTGCCCTGAGAGGTAAAATTTCAGGTATACACTTGCCTTTTTCTCAAGATGCTTAGCATTACTTTCATAGGTGCCTCTTTGTGGCATCTCTGCCAAAATGTGCTTCCTAATGTATGGGCTCGATATTTCGGAGCCTGAATTTTAGCTTGCTAATCATTACTAGCTCCTTTCCCAAGGAAAAGCTGTCAACAGTTTTCTCTTTTCAAAACATCTCTCTCCATTTCTCAGCACAGGTTCAGCAAACAGTGTTCCCTTTGCCAGAACAACTGTCCCCAGGGGTTGTTTCCTATTGCTGAACCAATGGAGAGCAGTGTCAGTGCCATGAAGCAATAACAGACCTTTTTACACAGCGTGTTCTAAAAGAAACTGTTGCGATTGTAAATAAAGCCTTCTTTCTCTGCTGACAGCTCTATGAAGTCAATCTATGTCACGTCCTACCGTGACATCCTAATGCAGGTCGGAAGCTTGTGAGCAGTAGAGCCTGGTTACTTGGTGGGCACACGGGGTTTTGGGTGCAGCTGTGTCGGGGATGAAGGAGGGTGGTGGCTGTGCAGTAGCACCATCCCTTCCTGCCACTTAAGACTGATTTCATGCCATATGGATTAAAGGTCATGGGCAAGGGAGAGCAGCCAAGAAATCTGTGAGTAACTTAATTTAGGATTGTAGTCCTGGACCCCTATAGAGAACTTAATTTTTCTCATTTATCCCTGGACAAATTCTTTCCCTAAATCCATATAAAGAACACTGATTTACTGATTCTTTTCCTGGGATGTGCATAATAATTTACTGTCCTTTTCAAAGTTTTAAGTGTTTTGCTATTGCTGAAGGATTAAGCAGGTGGCTGTTTACAACACAAGTTTTCAATATGCCCACATCCACAGCAGAACACTGGAGTGTAAAACACCAGCGAGCCAGAAACCTGTTGGAAAAGACAGCAGTGACAAAGGTTGCCCACATTAACTGCCAAAAAAGGGCTTTTTTTTTTTTTTTTTTCAGGCTGAGTGCCTGCCTGCTACACTGTGTTTTTTTGCATGAGGGTGAAGAGAGGACTTTTCTCTATTTATGGTAGTGTTGGCTTATTTAGGTTGTGTATTTTGTCCTATTGTTAATATGGTTTCAAAATGAGCAAGTCAGAGGGCATGTAAATTCTAATTAGTAGTTATCTGAGGCAACTCTCGGAGCAAAAAACTCCTTTAAGTTGTTTTGGATCTGAACATACTGTATCTACTTGAGTGACAAAACGTTAGAAAGCAAAAAAGCCAAAGTTCTTTGTCAGGAGGCAATTGCTGCATAGCAACTGCATAGAGAGGATGCAGTGAAGCTTGCATGTATTCTCTTTTGTTGCTATTTTTGTCCTTTTTTCCTTCATGTTCTGAAATGTACAGAAATTATTGAAGTTGTTGGAATGAGTTATTTCATTCATATGCTCTAAAATAAAAAAGAACCAAATAATGCAGCTGAATTTTGTATTTTAGGAAGAAAAAAGGGAAATTTAATATGCTATTTGTGAAGGGATGCTATGACTGAGTTTTCAAATGAATGTGATCTTTTATATATAGAGAGGAAGCAAGGTTATTTAAATATAAAGATTTGCCATGATGGCAGATATTTTTCCCAGTCTCACTCCATTTTTGTATCCATCTAAACAAATTGCCATTGCCTTAAAATATAACTAACCTTACAGAACCCAAAACTTGTAATAGTTATTAAAACATAATTCAATTTTGAATTTAATGGGGTCCATGAACATCAGCTGGGAAATAGTAACTTGGAAGAAGAACCTGTTTGTTGTTAAATAAAACAGTGGGCTGGCTGGTTTAGCAAAAGGAAATTTGGCAAGTAATAGGACTTTAAAGTGTGTCTTAATTGCTAATAAACTTGTGAATAAGGTTTTCCATGTTGTATAGTGTGTATGGAAAGCTCATACAAAATGTGTGAGACTGATCTTAACTGTCCTTTGGATGTTCCCTGCACAAGTGCACGTGAGAGGGGTTTGGCCACCGCTTCAGCTGGCAGCTGATTTGGGCCTTCAGGGTCCCACTGCAGTGGGATTGCTGTTACTCTGTGTTTCATCACGCTTTTGTAGCAGGACACAAATTGTAGAGCATTTGGATTAAGGGAGAATACAAAGAGGAGAAGGCCACACATTAGTGGGAAGTGACATCAGTGGGAGGGACTCCTAGGAAGCCTGTCCACTTTAATGTGGGTGAGTCCCAACAGGTAACTCTAAATCAAGCCCAGGTGCTGGTGGATCAGTTACTTGCTGAATGCATCCTGCTGTCCATCACCTTTCTTTATTATATTCAGTCTCTAAGACAAAGGTGGAATTTGTATTTCTAGTACTATTTTCTGTTGTACATCTGTTTTCAGAAAGCTGTAGTAGAGGAAGATGCATGAGTATGTGACTCCCCAGTAGCAGAAAATGTACTACCCAGTACAAGAAAATTGGTATGTACATTTGAAAAGGAAAGGCAGAATCTTTTTCTCTAATTCAGTAAAGTAAGAAAATGTCCAGAGTAGCTTTTATTGACAGTAGCTACTCTTCTCTGTAGTAAGGGAACAGGAGAGAGGTTCTGTCAGCTGTGGAACTGTTCTGGCAGTATGTTAAAGAGGCTCGTGGGATCATAGACTATCCTGAGTTGGAAGAGACTGCAAAGGATCATTGAAGTCCCGCTCCTGGCCTTGCACAGAACACCTCCAGGAATCACACCATGTGCCTGAGAGCATTGTCCAAATCTTCTTGGACTCTGGCAGGCAATGGTGGATACCTTCTGAATTCTACCATGTGTTGCCTTTGTTGGGCATTGGGAAGAGGCACAGGCAAGGTTGACTGTTTGTGCTGACTGATGCAATGGTTCCATGACCCTCTGCAGGATCTGGGAACTTTAATTCTGTAACTTAGGAATCTCAGAGATTCTATAGGCAGTGTCACTGTTTCGTGCTCCTCTAGCAGGACTGTGGGTCTTATGCACAGCAGGGGCTTGCCTAGTGTTCGTAACTCTGTCCTTCTGTGAAGGACAGTATTTTGACAATGTACAGAAAATTCAGGGCCAGCTGCTTCACATCCTTTGAACAGCATGCTTTCACCTGTAGATTCTGGTGACTGCAGTGTTTGCTGTCTTTTAGGTAGATAATTCATCAGGTATGAACTGCTAGGTGCCATTAGACACATAGATCCAATAGATGTACCAGTTTATTAACAGAAGTGGGAACAAAAAGCATCTATACAAAAACTATTTCTAATTTCCATCTACATGAAATGGGTCATTTAATGTTCAAATTCTATCCTCCCTTCAAAGACATTTCATGACAACTCATAGGTAGATGAAGGTAAGTAAATTACGTGAAGAGCTATTTGTGAGTTGTTGATGAATGAGGTTTCTGGAGGCAGAGTTATTGAAAGAACCTAGTTTGAATTAAGCATTGGTTCACTTGGTGTGTTATGAGAGTACCTTGAAATGCAGGGTGAAAGGGAATGAAAGGATGATCAATTTCAGAATAAGCACTTGTTTTATGCATCTTTTTAAAGCTTTCTGACAACACTGTAGTATTTCAATGCTATCAAAAGCAAAAAGATTTTCTTAAATCACCAATCTAAATTGTGCCTGTTGACTCAGGCATTTAGGTTGAGGTTCACTGGAACTTTCCATATCCTTTACACAAGGAAGAGAACCATCAGGTCGTTTTTCTCTTCATTGCTTCCTACTCTGTCCTTCCCTATTCTGCATATGTGTGCTAGATCCTTTCTTTATTCTTGCACCATTTTTCAACTAAACATCAGCATCCTAACTTTACACCATTTCACCAGTCAGCTGAGATCGTCCTGAATTTTATTCCTCACTCTGCATTTGGTGAACCCATGGATTTTTAGTCTCTGGTCACTCCAAGTGAATTATATTGGTCCCTGGATAGATTCCAGGGGAATCACTTAGAAATTTCTTTCTGGCTCACCAGTGCATTTTGAATCATTAAATCAAGAGGGGGAGGAGTTTTCATTATTATTTTTTTAAACTAGTTACACAGGTAACATGGCAAAACTTGGCTCCTATTTCATATCTTCTTTCTTATGAACATAACACATTTGGCAGAGTTAAAAGCTCTAGTTTAAAGGAAGCTACTTCACTTCTACCACTTCCTGTTTGTCTACTGAGAGACATGAAAACCACCACTCACATAATGCCCTCCGTCTGCGAACTCTTGTCACAGAAGTGCACTAGATGGCACTCTGGATCTGTATTTTACAGTAAATGTGATTTCAGTTGCCTATCTGATGCTTATTATAAGTATTTACTTTCTGAAGTTTGGCATGTAAGTTTAAGATTAAAATTACTGTAGCAGTAAAAGTCTTGTGTAAGTGGGTTTGGGTTCGTGTTGTTGTTAACTTCCCCCACCTCCCCCCCGCAAAATCCTTCAACATGTATTTGTAAAGCACAATTTTATGTTGGCCACTGAGGGAGTAATCCAGCTCTGTGAGGGCAGCTGGGACCTGTTCCAGTGTTGGCTGTGCCATGCACTTGTGTGACCATGCCTGATGCATGAAAAAGCAAAATAGGAGGAGCAGAGGATGGGGATCATTCTGCCATGTGTTCTCCCAGTCCGAGCATGGCTCAGATGTCATTTGAATGAAGGCACGAAGGTTGATGAGACCATCCATTATTACCATGAGCCATAGGTCCATAGAAAAGGTATAGTCTGTGCTAAAGGCTTCAAGTAACACTAGTTTTGCTAATGGCATTAGCTCTGGAATTCTGTTTCTGATTGTATTTAAGTTGCCTGAAACAATACCTACTGCTTCATTTTGATAGCATCTTGTGACCACAGCTTCGATCAATTGACTCTGCTCATGCTGGGAGCTCTGTAGGATCCTACAATGGTTTGGGAAGTGGAGTCTGGCTTTTCCTGGGGCCCAAGGCATGTCTGTGTGACTGTGTGGGTGTGCTGTGGGCCAGTAAACAAAGTGCTGGGGCAGGGCAGCTTTCTGCACGTAGGGGGAAACTCAGCCGGCAGAAGAAATCTCCAGACTGCTACTTCAGTGATTTACCACTGAGACATGATGGGGTACACTGCTTTTTTGGATGGGGTCTCCTGCCTTCTTGAATACTGTCTTCCTGATAGTTGATTTTGTTAAGGCAAAAACAAAAGCTGTGCTGTCAGTGGTGCTTAACTTACCTGTTTTGGCTTTGCCTTCAAAGGGCAATGCTTAGGATGCCAAGTTAACTTCATTCATATAGGATTTTAGAGCTCCCTCTCAACTCTTCCTGACCTAGGAACACTCCTGAGTCTTCCAGGACAAAATAAAACAAGTTAGCTGAGCCACCTGACAGTGGTTTGAACGAACTTGTTTGATTTTGCCCTAGAACTGACTAGAAGTGCTTACACAGCGAGTTACTGGGACTCAGCTGTAAGATGTTAACAGCAGAGAAAGAGAAAGGAACAGCTTTTTAAAGGGCCTGTGAACTGTGTGCCCTGGCTGAGAGGCTTTATATTAGCCTGTTCATTTTCCCTTGAGGAGATTAGGTGTGCTTCTATGGCCTATTCCACCAGGAGAATTCAATAAAAAGCTGCCATGTCTCAGCTGCACCTTTCCTGCACAGGTGTGTTCCTTACCTGTGCAGCACAGATGAGATTCCTGTCCCTAAGGTGCCCCGTGGAGCCGCACCATGTGCTTTCAAGGGCTGCCTGTGGTGGGGGTTGCATTGTGGAAACTTATTTTGTTGTGTACTTCAGAGAATGGGGAAGGCAGTTTGGCACACTAAGTTTTCTAACAGCCTCTGAAATACAAAAATGCTTTTTGTTCCCACTTCTGTTAATGAGCTGGTGTATTTATTGGATCACAGAATAGTAAGGAAATTATAATGCTTTTTATCTGTGCAATATCATAATTTTTGAGAAGAATAAAAAAGTTAGAACATGTATCATGCTCTTAACTTAATATATTGGTGAATATGTGCACAGAGAACTGCAAATAAAGTAGATTCCCCTGTTATCCAAGAGCAAATCTGTCTCCAAGATGAAGAGTTGTCTTACAGACAGAAATCTATATTTGGTTTAAGTGATGTAAGAGCCTAATAATAAGAGAAAGGCTCGAAAAAGTGCTTCACCATTATGACTGCTCAACACCTAAAAGGCTTCCAAAAATGCTTTGCCATTGTCTGTTTTTCATAATCACTCCTGAGCACCTGAAAACTATGTGTGGTACAGACCATGGGTAGCTCACCTTGAGGCCCATAAAAAGGGAGGAGAAACTGATGCAAATGTGGAGGGGAAAGCAAGGGGCAGAATCCCTGACAAAAAAGGCAAAAACTGCTCTTCCCCCCCACCCCCTACCCCATCTTAGCGGCACTGAAGGTAATACAGTGTGGTGGTGACCTAGCCTATCCTTTTTAAAGTAACCTTGGCTTTTTTTAAACTTTTCTCTACTTTTTTTTTTTCTCTTAGCTTCCCTTACTATTAAATAAAAAAATATAAATTTTTTTGGCATCAACATTTAATCTCATTTGGTTTTAATCTCATTTTTGGGACTATTTTGGATCTTCAAAGTTCCTTCTGGTTTATACATAGAGACTTAGCTTTCTTTGCTCCTCTGGGTTTAAATCAGATTGTAACAAGTGCATTGTGCTTAGAATTAACACATGTCCCCTGCAGTACTTACTTATTAAATGAGTTCACAGAAACTACACTGTAAACCTGCTGGAATATATTTTATGAAATAATGTTCTCTGGTAAAGAGGGAAAACAGAGCTGCAAGGAAGTTAAAACCTGGGCTTGGCTTCCCCACTAATGACAAACTCAGGCCGCAGAATTTGCTGAGACAGAGATGACAGGCTCTCGCAAGTACATTGGGTCATCCACCTACCCCTCCTTTCTGGTTGCTGCAGGGTACAGGTGCACTCAGACAAAAAGGATTGGTTGCTTTTGAGCTTTTTGTTGCTTTTTTTTGCTAACATGTAAAGCAGAGCAGGAGCGAGATGTAGATAGTGCTACATAGGTAATGCCAGTCCCATTCAAGCGCGCTAGCGCAGCACCACCAGACCTTTTGTTCCTCACACTGCTTGAGGAATATGGACTGTAAGAGTGCTGCAGCACTGCTGGTTTTCTGTCAGTTCTAGGTGGTCATTTTTAAACTGTAAGTCTTGAGTGCAAATGCTTCCCAGTAAGAAGAATTTGTGTATAAGGAAA
This sequence comes from Donacobius atricapilla, assembly GCA_013397315.1. Lineage (NCBI taxonomy): Eukaryota > Metazoa > Chordata > Aves > Passeriformes > Mimidae > Donacobius > Donacobius atricapilla. Next base: position 550,313 of record WBMY01007237.1, on the reverse strand, counting down.
AGCTGCATGGGAGGAGAGATGCTATGGGTAGGTCGGGTTGCCAGTGAGCCCATTCACTCACACCTGCTATGTGCACCAGCCCAGAGAGCAGTGAATGAAGCTCAGATACTGATGTATAATATGACCTAGGACAAGTTTCTTACCTCTCTGGAGTTGGTTGCCTACCTCTAAACGAGATGTTTCCTTCCTCTTGCAGTCTGCCTGGAGACTTGTGTGTGTTACCTTATCCTTGGGTATTATCAGTGGTGGACCTTTTCAAGAAGAGGAGGCCCAGGATGACTTTTCTTTGTGCTAGGCTTTGACAGTTTCATTGCAGGGGTAGGGGATTTGCTGTGGAGTGCATCATCACAAACATTTTTGATGATAGCATAAGATTTTTCTTCTGCTTTCCCTTTTCCTTTGGAAGAGGTTAGGCTCTTTGGGTTTTGCCTGACAAAATTCAGGAGGTGAGTGGGTGCAATGAGATTTTTGGCTGCACCTCTCTGTAAAGCTACTGAGCGTGCAGAGGGCCCTCAATCCAAACAGGGAGCAGCCTGCACAAATGCAAGTAGAAGCAGAAGATTCTCCAAGGCAGCCCGTTTCTTCTTTCTGAAGCAACTCGCCAATAGAGAAGATTATGTTGGAAGCAGCTGGGCTATTCTCTCTGTGTGTATTTGGCTAATGATCCTTCATGTGATCACATCAGCCCCATGGAAATATGCAGTTTCAGCTGGGTGTTGGTATGCACATGCTGCTGGCACATCACAGTCAGGAAATGGGAGTCTGTAAACTGTGAAAAATTGTGTCCCTAGTAGAAAGGAGGACCGGAATCTAGAGATCATCCTTTACTGGAACTCTCACAGGTTTGTCTTCCAGTAGTATTTTGTATGTTAACAGGGCAAAGGCTACTGCTTCTTCACTGTCATTTCAGTGGCCTCTTTCTGCCTTTAGTACTCCTTTCCTGATACCCTGCATGTGTGTTACATGCCTCCTGACCATCTTCCTACTCCTTTCAAACTTGGAAGATGTGGAGAGACAGGCATACACGTACCATGACTGCAAATTCTCATTTTTCTGGGAAATTTGCTCAAAATTATTCAAGAGTAGCTACTCTGAAAGTACTGAGGTGTAGGAATCTGGCACTATATGATGCATAGTGTTGGAAATATTGATAATTTAGACCTTGTATCACCTGTGGTACTATAGGACAACAGACTGTTCAGCAAATGCTGTTAATGAAATTTGCTTAAGTGCTTTCTTGAACTGGAACCATGGTCCATACCATGGCATATGGAACCTTTTCAGCTGGAAAGTTTCAAACTGTTGAGTCAAGTCCTGTAGTGTTTTAGGAACAGCTCAGGAAGCTGCTGAAAACTCAGACTAAATGGTGTTGTCCTACCTCAGTTGTTGGCCATTCAAGCTGAGCTCAAACCAAATCTTTGGGGCTTTGGGGAAGCCAGTGACAAGTCAAAGAATCTTGTTTAAATTAGTTGTGGCTGAATGCTGCACTTGCTTCTGAGGCTTGAATTATTCCTTTAATTCACAAACAACATCTGCTTCTTTCCACTGACAGTTCCTAAGATGACCTCTTGAAGGAAAAGGAGCAATAATTTTCTGCTGTGCTGGTGATTCTCAGTGGAGCAGTCGCAGGTGTGTGCAGAAGGCCAGAGCCAAGATGAACACCTGCATGCTTTTCCTACTTCTCTTTCGTTACCCAGCAGTGACTGCTGATGGCACCATGTGTTGCAGGATTTCAGGGTGCTCAGCTCCTAAAATCTAAAGGGCGTGGTTAAACACATTGCAAGATCTAAGAACCAACATGGTTCTAGGTGTTCTTTCTGGACCCTGAAGTTAAGTGCTACCAATACTTAAAAACACCTAAAGGCTAGTGCTTTCATTTCTGCTAGTTTCTAGTCACACTATTTCCTATCTTCCTGGACATATCTCCTGTCTGTTCCTCCCAGTATACCCGCCATGCCTTATGTGCATTTTATCTTACATGGACAAAGTAGAAGTGGACCTGGGTAGTAGTTTTGTTTGACTAGAGGCTTCCTGTAAACGGCAACCAGAGGGCCTATCCCACCCCTGTGGCACAGGCTTTTAAAGTCCCATTATTGCTCTGAATCACACCTTCATCTCCACACCCTGAGTCATATATTAAAATAAAACTGTGGGAAATAATAAAACCCAGTTATATGAATGCATTTTTTATTATAAGAGTTCTTTTTTATTATTATTATTACTGCTTTGAGGCTAACTCATCATCTTTTGTTATGTTCATTACAAAAGGGTTTGCTCTAGTCCCTATTAACTTGAAGGGAAAGGAACAGAGCGCACAGACAGAAGAACAGTTCCTTGCTGGCATCCATTCCCTTGTCCTCAGTATTCCTCAGTCTTTACCACAGCTGTACAAGAGCCTTCTGGGGCAGGCTGGCTTACAGGGAGGATTGACAAGGCAAGTTTTCAGAAGACAACTCAGAAGAGGGGGGCAGATTAAGTTCTCTTTAAGTCCTGTATCTAGCTTCTGGCCTGTTTTTCCAGGTACTCCTGTTACAGCTACTGTCCTTTTTCAAGCAAATAAACAGTTTTCAGCTTTGCCCCAGCAAAGTGAGAAGTTTTCCTCAGCCACAAAGTGGTGGAAGATGAGGTTGGAGGAGAGGAAAGAAAAAGAAAGTAAAAGGCAGAAGTCTTTTTTATTTTTACTAATTAAAAAAGTAGGTTGATTCCATTTAAAAAGAGAACCCTTTAAGAGGGAATACTCTTCAAGACCATGTTTTTGTTGAGTATTTGGGCTGTGTAGATTGGGGAAATCGGTGGAACGCTTTTCTTCCTTGGGCTTTGTTAAATTAAAATATTTGTATCTTGACTGAAGCTTGAGAAATTCCTTTTCATCTTCAGTTTTAGACCATACTTGTTGATCACACCAGTACCAGGACTCCTTGCTCAAAATACAGCACGTAATCTGTGCCATTTTGCCTCACCCTAAGATGTAGGTGAATGTACAGAAACCAAGTCCTGAACCAATACTCCACTGGAGCCTGGTATCATCCCAAAAGAATTCCTTTGTGCACCTCTGGCTACAGTTTTCAACTTCTCCCCCAACCCTCTCCAACCCCTGACACCTTTTCTTTTCTTTTCATGTGTCTCTGCTTTCTCAGATAATAGCTCAAGCCTTAGCCTATGCTCTAGAAATAGTCTGATATTAAAGATCTACCTCTGTCGCAGGACTTTCTGCCGTTCCTGTCACACATTTATCCAGACCATCTTAATTTCTTTTGGCATTCCAAAGAACAGGTGCTTCAGAGACCACAGCCTGAGGGTCTGATGCAGCACGTGAGTCAGAAGGTGGCTTCCTGTTTACTCAATGGAGAGGATGCTAAAATCTTTATTACAGATTTGCTGTAGCTTTTTTCCTGAATTTTCTTATAGAGGCACTATTAAAAAAGATACTTTTATGACATGGGCTTCTGTTACTCTAAAATTGTGCGTCCACCAAACTTTCTGTTCATAGAATACCCAACAGTTCTCTGGTGGTGAGGACTTGTGGTGGTAGATAACTTCCCAGTAGATTTTTTATATATCTACTTTTTTCTCTTTCTGGACATGGATTAAATAATGCTCCATCATCAGAAATGCATTAGATGTTCCCTGATGGACCATCCACAAATCATTTAAATAGTGTTCTTCTGATTTACTGAATGTCTTTTGAGATGTATTATTCTCTGCTTAATAAACCGCACAGGATCTTAAACTGTGGCAAGTCTACTTGATCTCCAAGGATGGCATGTATTTTAAAATTATTTTACCTGTAGACTCATTAAATCATGAGACATTTTCTGCTTCACTGCTAGGAAATAAATAAAAGTTCCTGTCAGGTAATTAAAAGACCCAACAGACCAAGAAACTGGCTCTTGAAAGACACAATAGATCAACAGGATACCCCCATGTGGACCAAATGCCTGGAAACTGAGAGTCATCTGAGAATAATATACACAATGGTTTAAATCTCTGGACACAGTTGTGAAATCCTTGCAGGTATTTTATTCCTTGTTTCTCAGTAATTCAGGTGACTTTTCTAAGGGTAATGTCTGGAGAGCTCCCCTGGAAACAAAAACTAATGATAGAAATAGAGCTGAGGGAAACACATTAAAAAGACTTCATAAAAACTCCTAATCCATGAGGTCTAGCATATTCTATGGAGGATATGGAATAATAGATTTGCTCACTGTACAAACACAAGGCTTGTTACGGGCCCCTGTCACTTACTGGCATTCTGAAACTGTTCATCCAAGCTCCAATGCCCACCTTTTTCTGGCACTGAGTTATTGTAGGATATATTATGAAACTGAAATACTTGCTGCTTCATTCTTTCTGTTTTTGTGGTTTGCCAGAGCTTCTGCCTTTCTGAAAAGAAGTGTATTAAGGGAAGAAAATGATAGCTTTGAATCTGGGTGTTTACCCACAGGGAAGCTGTTCATGGTCCTTCTCTTTATGTGAGTAATTGGTCTGGTCCTGGGAATTCAGTATCTAACATTTTGCATACAGTGAATGGGTGAATGACTTATATCCGTGACAGTGGGGCCTGTGGGAAGATAGAACAACTGGGAAATTCAGTTCTTACAAATCTATAAAAATAGCTAAGAGGTGTAATGCACTGTTATACTGCCACATTAACACACACTGGGCTGTCTTTTTATTGTTTTGATATGCAGCAACAGCTTTATAGCTGTTTCAAAAGGTGTTATAAAGCTTTGCTTCAACATGGAGGATATTCCAAATCCAAATTTTGCTTCATTTTTATGTGGTTTCAGAGAACTAAAATTAACTAGTATACATTTACATTTACCCTGCTTGTCCCAATTACAAGGCAGGTGCAGAAATAATGAAAGTTAGTTTAATTTAATAGCAGAGATTCAGCAATGTTTGTGCTATCCAACTGTCTATTTTTTTTCCTTTTAAGTGAATTGAGAACCAGAGCTTGTGATGCACAGTCACTGTCTTCACTGGTCTTTCTTTGCCTCTCTTTCCCCTTGTCTCCATAGGGTATCTCAGGAGAGCCTAGTGGGTAGGGCAACTAACGCTGAGAATCAAACATGCAAAAGGGTGTCAGGGCCCAAAGCAAATGGAAGCAAGGTAGCCAAATGTGCGCTGTAAGGTGACAAACACCAGTGCTGTTTCATTCCTGAGACAGCACCTCCAAGAGGCATTTGAGGGTCGGTGGTAGCTGTGCTCTGACTCTCCCCATTTAGTTCACCCTTCTTCCCCCACAAACAAGCTCTGGACTGCTCCTTACCCCACCAGGCTGTTCTTTCTCCTCCTCCATCCCTTTCAATGGAAAAGGCTCTCTTGTTGTCTTTGTCACTTACATTCATTATTCTCTTCTTCATAATTCCCATTCTCTTCCTGACAAGGAAAGGACGAGGAGGAGGTGGTAAAACCAGAGGGGACTAACACCATGAGAAATCAGGTTGCATGTGAAGGGATAATGTTTCCCCTCCTGAAGTCCACAGTAAGGCAACTGTCAGGGTCTTTCTTTTGTTACTCCACTATCGTGTTGCAGAGCCACAAGCATTTTTTTGCAACAGTTCCAGGGAAGAGTAGCACAGAAGCCAGCAGAGAACCTCTGTGGTGTGATAGACTCTTATTTGGACCTGTTGCTCATCTGCTTGATGCCTAGACTAGGGGGAAAAGCAGTCCTAAAAGGGAGCCAAGAGCAGAACAGTTTCCACCCTAATAATGGCTTATTTTACTGTTTGCTCTCTGAAAAGCAAAATAGCTTGGAGGGGTAAATTTACCTCACTGTGTTCCCCTGAGAAAACACCCTGACTTTTCCTCCTGTGTGGTTTTATGGTGTTCTATGTGTTCTGCTGTGTTCATAAGAATGAATTTCTGTTCTGTGACCCAGGAAGCCTGACTAGAGCAGTGTCCAATGCCTATGTGGAAGTTTTCATGCTTTTTTACTGCCTACATGTGAAGTTGCTTGGCTTAGGCTGACTTTTTGCCTATCTCCATGCTAGCACCTGTCTGCCATCCTCAGCATATCACAAGTGATATCAGTTAAAGGGGTGGGACTTCTATCTTTTCCTGAATTTTCAGTTGCTTGGTTCACCTCAACAAGGAGGGAATTTGGTTTACTTTAGTCTGTATAACTGAGAACTGATGACGAGAAAAAGCTCATGCTCTTTATGAAGCTGCCAAGGGAGGACAGCTAGAACAAATATTTCCACTTAGAATTATTGCTATGCATTCTGGAAATACCATATACATATCATTCCTTAGTGGTTTAAGCTTGTGTCTGTCCCGCTGATTCTGGCTAATCCTGTCCTGGGGCTCAGACCTGCAAAGCAGTGAACAGCCAGGTTATTGTGGGGAACTAGAACTCCCTAACACAGAGGTTAAGAAAATAAAGGTTTCAACTGACAGCTGACTTAACACTATGCATCTATTTCCTGTCTTCATGTACTCTGTTTAGTGTCAAACGTACTTCTGGTGTTTAAAATAATAGTAAGTTTACCTTTCAGGTAAGAAATGCCTTCTGAGGGGAAAGTTATCTTATGGCTGAGGTTGTATGAGAACCAAATAAATTCAATGTCCAAAGCAAATCATGCTTAGTGTTTTAGTTCCAAAGATGGCAAACGTTTATGTGCATTTATCCTGTACTAAACATTGTTGGAGAAATAAAACTGAGGAGGTTTGGATCTATATTTGGTTGTTAAAGGGAATTGTTTTAATGGTAATCATGTAGTCCAGGAACTTTGCCCAATTTTTGTTTGTTCTCTTTACAGTCACTGGAAATCTCAGGCCTCTTTCTCATCATTAAAATGGGGATCGTATGTCATTGGTTTTTTGTGCAAAATTTGACTTCTCTGTCAAAGTGTTTCTAGAAATATTGCTAAAAATGAGCAAAGCACCTTGGAAATGATGACCTACAGGTGATGCAGGCTGCTATGATATCTGTAAGGGCTATTTTGTGAAACTCTTCTGTAAGAGCTTGTTACATTAGAAATTTCAAAATACTTCTGAGATTGACTGAGAAAACAATATAATCTTGTATCTTTTCTCTGACTCTGCTTTGTGTTGGTACAGCGTATATATGGTTGATCATTTTTCTTTTGCATTATACCAACAGACAGTAACTCTAGCTGAAAAGTGTCACCAAAACAGTGTTGATGAGGAGAAGAAGGATGAGTACTGAACACAGATTTTAAGTGGTCGGTGTTGGAAATTAGTCCTAAGTTCTTTTACAGTATAGGCAGTCCTAGTTAATACCCACATTTCAATTTTAATGGTAATAACCATTAGGTCACCCTGATTATCTTGTATGATAATGCACAAATAGGCATATTTTGCCAGAACTCTGGAACTGTCATGACAGGAACCATAAAAGATGGGGTGAATTTAAGTCTGTATGCTGGGTTCTGCTCCTTGTTATGTCCTGGTGCATCTCTTGCTGTGCTGGCAAGAGAAGGGCTGGCCTATTCCTCTCTTCTGACAAGAGAGACATTATTTTCTCTCTACTCAGAAGTGAGCTAGGGTCACTACTTTGCTATGTGAGACAGCTTGTATTCTTTTCCTGCACTCTTCCATGGTTGTCTTTCAAACAACCAAAAAAAACCAACCAACCTGAAACAAAACCCCCAACCCTTCCCCCACAGAACCCCACATTTGCCAAAAGCAGGCCTATTTGTTGTTTTGTGGTGTATAAAGCAATGATTTCACTGTTGATAAGGCAGCTGAATGAAGTCTACCTGCTTTCCATTAGGGTAATACAGTATTTATTCCTTCCTGGTCACCCAGAGTTGTAATGGGATTTCATCTGCTTTTGCACCACTCTTTACCAGAATCAGCCTCTCTCCTGTATTTTCCTTGGAGAGGGGATAACTGAGGGAAAGCATCTTTGAGGTTAGCATTTTCTATCTTTTTCTTCGTCAAACATTGCTTTTACTCTGATTCCCATACTGGATCCCAGAGTAGTCAGAAAATCTGTTTTACTTAATGGCAAATGCAGATAAAGCTTGCTTATAGGAGAGACACTAAAATTTTCTTAGTACTGACCCGATTGCAGGATTTACAGAGGAGAATATAGGTCTCTAGTACCTTAATTTTTCAAAGTTCTAGTGTTATAGGAGTTGCAAAAGTTCACGTCACAGCTTGCTTGGATTTACATTCACTTCTGGGATTTCTTAGTTATTGTGGATCGCAAATACTGAATGAAGGGGTTTGGGTTTGTTCTTTCCTTGTCAGCAGCATCCCCGAGGGAAAGTTCAGTACTTAAGAGGTTTTAAATGATAGAAGTAATTCCAAGGAAGAATTGAAAGATGAATGTAAAAATGAATGTCAAGAATTTTGAAGTATAAATGCCCCTGATATGAAACTGTTTTGAGACCAATGCATGCCACTGAAGGATCCGATTTGGTAAATGGAGAGTAATGCCATGAGATGCTGGCAAACCAGGTGTTAAACTCAATAAGATATATTTGGAGGACTGGGACCCCAAATGTGATTCTCTAGTTTCATCATGAGCTGTGGGTGAATAGGTGTATGCTGTATGGCAGCAAGGTTGCTGTAGTAATTATTCATTAGCTTTAAATAACAGGGTAATTATGAAGTTAAAATTCATATACCCCAACACACCCTTTTTCCCTAGCTTTTCAATTTCTGAAGAATGCCTACAGCTGTCTCCTTTGTGTTGTAAAACAGGGCACTAGCCCTAGTTGTACATGGTTGTTTCTTTGATTTTTGCCTGCTCCTTGCAAAGAGAATGTTAACTGGGGTGAAAAGGTAACATGAATCAGGGAGGCCAGCACAAGAAGAAAATAAAACCTCATTTTCTCCTATGCCTTCAAGGATAAAGAAGATCACTATGGTACTCATAAACACATGTATGCTCCACATAGGACAGGTTTCTCCCTGAAATTCTCCAATTATCTGGTTTTGTTTAAATTTCTGTTCACTTCTATTCTGGGACAAAAAATGACCAGAAGAATAGAGATGAAGAGGACAAGTGGCAGTATTTTGGAATGACAGGATCCATTCTGGTACTCTATATGCTAGATATTTAACCATCAGCTGCTTTTGGGTGATGAGGCATGACCAATGAACTTATGTTACATAGGCAGAACAGACAGAGTTGGAATGCTTTTGAATGAAAGTTCAGATCCAGGAGTTGGTTTATCTCACATAGCTTGAACCTAATTCAGTGTTTTCAGAATCTTGGAATGAAGTCTGCAAAATTTACACTGTCTTTCTATGTGTAACTGGTGACCATCACCCGTGATATGCTGTGGCTGTGATATTCTGCGGCTGTGATATGCCTCTGATGTACTGCACTCGTGAAGGGCTGCTGCAGTACTAGGGCAGGGTGCCTGGCCTGTGACGTGATGTGATGTGCAACCTGCATTGACAGCAGGGGAAAGGCCCTCTGCACAGCTGTGGTCCTGTGCATACCCAGAAACTAGGACAGTTTCCTCCTGCAGTGCCTGTGCTGGGAACCCCATAACCCTGCCTTCCACATCGAGGCCTTCACCCTGTGAAAGGGGCGGCCGCTTCGGCACGGGCAGTGTGCTCAGCAGGGCTCTCCTGGCTAGCTTGCCAAGGACATGCTGTCGCTGCTGGTTTTTGTTACTGAAGGCATTCAGTTTGCTGTTCTTGACAATTGAGTGCTGAACCACGGGCTAATAAGAGTTCCTCTGTTTCTTGTGCATCATATTGTGAGCATCATATTGTGAATGTCCAGTGGAATGAAATGGAGCTTATGCCTTTGAAGGTATGTCTAGCTCAGGCCCCTGCACAGGCTAGGGTACATGTGCCAGATGTCTCGTATTGCAGATGAATTTTCAGTGCACTGAACTGATGGGATAGAGGGGCTCAGCAACAGTACCCAATTTGTTTGTTTTCAGATGTGTCTTCTTCAAGGTCCAATCTGGTAAATCCACTCTAGGATCTGACAATGAGCTTTCTGAACGAGATCAGCGAGATGGTTCTGAGTTTGTAATCCCAGATATATCTTAAATATGAAGCTAAGCTTAATGCCTAGTGCTCTTGCAATTTTTTTCTTGCCACCTGATAATATTTGCAACTTGGTATCAATGAAGTGCTAATAAATTCTAAGTGAGTCATCTGATGAGTTAGGCAGGAACTTATGATCTTGTGTGGAAATTGTGTATAACATTTTTCTGTTCTAGTGGAGAGGATGTGAGCGAAGATGGGATTCTAAAAAGGCCCATGTGGACCATGGATTCTCGTGTATTCTGAGCTCCAGAGTTGAAGCAGTTCCAGCCTGGTGCATTTTCTAAGGTGAAACACTAACAAGAGTGGAGAGTTGGACAGACTTGTGGTAAGGGAAGAAATAAATTGTCAGAAACTTTCTGAAGAAAACTGTCACTACTGTGGGAGGTATGGATAGCAGATCTACGAGACCAACCATTTGAAAACAAAATGGTAACATTAATTAGCTAATTCTTTGAATCTAGTGGAGGCTTTTCAACAGTGAGTGGTTTGTTGCTGCAGTGTCTGGGTGCTCTAACCCTGCACTAGGGTTCATGTTATTTATTCAGAGATATCCTATTATGTTGCAAAATCTGGTTTTAAGAAAAGCTGAAAAAGAAACAAGCTGTTAGATATCTTCATGGGCAACAAATGGTTTTCATGTTAAGAAAACTCCCAAACAAATCTACTTCTTCGAATTCAGCTCCAGCAAAAAGTCTTTTTGTGTTGTCACTGAATTAAAAAAAAAGTATTAGAGTCTAGGCCTGTAAAGAAAGGGAGAGTTCCTATCTGAGCAGCCTGGACAGGGTGATTCCTTTTTCAAATCCTGAGCATTTTTTTAGTGGAGCTTTATCTGTGCCTGCTTCTATTCATCCTCTTGCTTTTTGTCCTCAAAGCAGCACTGTTATTTTTAAACACTTGGAAAAAAAGTCTTGTTAGGCTTTCAGTAACTGTCTCTCTCTATCCATGTGCTGCACTGCGTCCTCCAGCAGAAGTGGGACACTCTTGGCCATGCAGTGTGTAGGTGTGTGGAGGGCTGGCAACAACTCACTGTTTGATACTATTAGAGTATTTGCGACCTCACTGAACTAAGGTTAGTATAGCTGTAAGAAATACACTAAATAGTGTTTTACACAATAGGAAAGTGGAAGCTGGTACAAAAGCATTGGTAACAGATGATCTGTGGTTGTTTAAAAAATGCTAAGAGTTAAAATAGAAGGTTGTTGTGGTTTAATCTCAGCCAGCAACCAAGCCCCATACAGCCACTCACTCACTCTCTTACCAGTGGGGTCTGAGAGAGTATTGGAACAGTAGAAACTGGAAAACTTGTGGGTTGAGGTAAAGGTAGTTTAATAGGGAAAGCAAAAACTGCACGCAAAAGCAAAGCAAAACAAGGAATTAATTGACTGCTTCCCGTAAGCAGGCAGGTATTCAGCCAACTCCAGGAGAGCAGGGCCACATCCTGCATAACAGTGACTTGGGAAGACAAACTCCATCACTCCCAACATCCCCCTTTCTTCCTTCTTCCCCCCACTTTATACACTGAGCATGATGTCAGATGGTCTGGAATAGGTCAGTTTGGGTCATCTGTCCCAGCTGTGTCTCCTCCCAGTCTCCCGTGCACCCCCAATGCCCTTGCTAGTGTGGCAGTACAAAAATCAGAAAAGGCTTTGGCTCTGTGTAAGCCCTGCTCAGCAATAACAGAAATGTCTCTGTATTGTCAACACTGTGTTCAGCACAAACCTAAAACATAGCCCCATACCATTGTGGAGAATTAACTCTACCCCAGCCCAAACCACCACAAAGATCAAAACCAGATAGATAATTTTCTTGTACAATATTGTAACTTGCACCCATGTGATATATATAAATATTTACCTTGCTCTCTTATGTGTATTCCTTGGGCCTTACCCTGTATTGTTTCATAAATAGAATCTGTAGATGCCTACTGTAGTGAGCCTTGGTTACTTTTATTTCATAAGACTATCTTTTTTTTTTTTATTTGCAAGCGTCTGAGAGCCAAGCAGGTGTTTAGAGGAAGCATGTTTACCTGTGTTGCTGGATTACTTAGCCAATGGCCTCTGATCCTATCACAAATTTTGCATCCTAGCATCAAAGAGACATTAAATCAACTTGAGAGTCATGTAAATATTTCAAGCACACATTTTGAGTCCTAAAGACTGAGGCCTTTATATTAGCAGATGTAAAATCTGAAAATTTGAATGCCTAGCTTTGGATGATGATGACCATGATGGACAATCAGGAACACAGTCTTCTTCACAGAAATTACTGATGCATGGTATCTCCAAGAGTTTAGATGTCTTGGGCAGAATACCATGAACTAACACTTCTGTGGATCTTAGTCTCACCCTGATGAAATTTACCTGTGATTCTTACAGACTGTTGATGTATCAGACATGAACAGGAACTTTTCTCTTTGCCTTTCAGTGCTCTGTGTTAACCATAGAGTCATTCTTCTTGTGTTCCTCCAATTAAATGATCGACATGCCAATCCATTACTTCAGAGGTTAATGGCTACATGGAAAGTAATAAAGAAGGCCCTTATGGCAAAACAGGAGATTATCACACAATTTCCTTTCTGATCCCTTGAGTTTTGACATTGAAAAGAAAAAAAAAGCTTCTTATATCTTGATTTCTCTCAAAACCATTGGTCAGTGAAACTAGGATTTTTCAAGTGGAATGAATTCAATTTTTGTGCTTCCTTTTCCTTGTCTCTCCATTAAAAAAACTAAACTAAACCAAACCAAAAACCAGTGTGTGGAAGTTTCAATTATTGTGTAGATTGAAGTAAATAAAAATTGGATTATAGACTCTGAGAAATAGAGGATTGTAAAAGCAGAACTCTCATAAAATGAGTGTCTGCTTATTAAATAAGATTAACTCTGTCATGCAAGTGTTCAGGTGTAGCAAGCACAAGTAGCAAACAAGCAATTTTCTCACCTTTGTAGAATGGTATCCTATCCTACTCCTTATGGTGTCCTGTACCATCATAACACTATGATTTCAATTAAAAACTCTACACTTAAAAAAAATAAGTACATCTCCACCCCCCTCCCCCTTGATGTAAAGACTCGGCAAAATTGCAAAATATATTTTCAACAGGAAACATTGCTGGTTGAGTAAAAGAAAGAGGAAGGTTTTATTGCTAAATTGGGAAGTGTAAGTTCATCTGAGGGATGTTTTCCTCGGGAAAAGATTGGTAGATGTGGGGCAAGGTGATCTGTTACTGCAATATAGCAGCTTTCATCTCTCACCTCCCCCCATCCCAACACACCGTTCTTGCAGCATCACAGGTTTTTTGTGTACCTTATGTACCTAGAACCCAAACAATAACAGCAAAGACTGAAGTTGTATATGATGGTCTGGGTAGGAACTGCGGTTCTGTAGCAGCAAGGTATTTGATATTAGTGACTGCTTGTTGGTGCAGTACTCTGCCATCTGGTTTTGTGTATTAGTTTACTTGTTCATTCCGGAATGCACGCTAAGGTTTTCCTGTTGGTGATTACTGTTGATTATAGTTTGCTCATAACCCACACGAAATACCTAGTCTTCAACTCAAAAAAACTTAGGAAGAAAAGACCCCCCAAACATCCTTGCTCTTGTGGGTTATATGAACAAGATTCAGGAGTTCAGATACCAAACACTAGTCATGTCATTGTGAGAAATTAACTTTTTCACAAAAAACAAAACCTTTTTCTGGGTTTTGATCTTTGTGGTGGTTTGGGCTGGGGTAGAGTTAATTCTCCACAATGGTATGGGGCTATGTTTTAGGTTTGTGCTGAACACAGTGTTAACAATACAGAGACGTTTTTGTTATTGCTGAGCAGGGCTTACACAGAGCCAAGGCCTTTTCTGAGCCTCAGTAAGGAATTGTTTAATGCCTCTTTCTACTCAGAGGGATGCAACAAAACAGAAGGTCAATGGTCACATATTATAGCAAGAGATGTTTCAACCAGATATGAGTTATTTTCTGTTTTTCACTAGGGTGGTGGTCCAACACTAGAACAGGCTGCCCAAAAAGATGGCAATCGCTGTTCTTGGGCTGTTGAAAAGCTGAGCCTTGACCAATCTGCTGTAGCTGGATTAGTGCTGAGCAATGGCGCTCGGCTAGAGGCCTCCGAAAGTCCCTTCCAGCCTCAGCAATTCTGTGATCTGTAGCTCATTCTGCATATCTCAGTTCCAGAAATTACTTATTGTAGACCAGATTTTTAAATACTATGACACAAAAATAATAGGTGGGTTTCTACTCATCAGAATACATCATTTTTTTCATGGGAAAAAAAAGGTAAATTCAGCAGACACTCTTTTAAATAGACTTAAGCCCGTGTTACGTATTTTAGTAATTTTAAGCATAATGATTTGTCCTCTGTATTGTAATTTCCTTGATATTATCCTTTTATGGGTGGCTACAATCAGATTTGAAATTTTCTGTCCTGCTTTCCTTCATGTAGAAAGGACCAGTAGTGTTCAACTGCAAGTAAATGCTGTCAGCTTCAGTTGTTTGGCCAGTTGCATAAGGGATGGAATTATGTAGGATATAGAACCAGGAAAATTGAATTTTCTTTGGGAGTTAGTAATAGTTTTCTCCCCATTTCTCAAATGTCCACATTATGTATCATATTTTTAATGAAAATCAATGACATTTTGAATTACATTGATGAAACTAAGCATCCAGAATAGTTGATTCTTGCTGATGAAATCTCTTCCTTGGTGACCTTCAAATAATTGCTGTAATTATTAAGTTTGCTGATATTTTTCAAATAATAGATTTGAGGGATATTCAACAAGATTCACTAGTTGAAAAAAGCACTTTTTTCTACCTTATACTTTAAATACCTCTAAGCTAAGAAAAAAAAAAGACAAAAAAATCTCTTTTGCAAATGTTACATCTCTTGTAATGTGAAATGTTATTCTTATGCTTTAGAAAGTGTTTATCTTCAGTCTAAGCAATTATCTGATTGGCACCTTCTTTCTTTTGCATCTCTCACTATGTTTTCTCTGGTCTGGATTCTTCAGTTTCCCTCTTTCTTTCCTGAGAACTGAAAACTATGAAAAGAAAAAGTCTTGTTAAAATACAGTTAGTTAAATACGTATGTTTTAACAAGTATTTCTAATGGAAAGCACTACTTGTGGTGGCTGCTGCTATTACGTCTATTTTGAAATTTTTCTAGATTTGGAAAATGCATCTTGTGTGGACAGACAAACTTTTTCCCTTCCAGAGGTAATTTCTACCCTCACAGTGCTTGATTCAACATGCTTAGACTATGTATGAGATGAAAACCCAGGGAATGGAGAAGCATATACAGAGCCTGAAGAAAAGAGTCAGTTATTAAAACAATTTAGCTCGTCATTAAATCTCAAATTCTGGAATATAAATAGGTTGCTCTTCCCTTTGCCTCATCTGTCATTTTACTGTAGCAGAAAATCTGGTGCTGGACAAAAGAGGAAGGGTAGCTTAGCAGTTAAGATAGAACTTGAAGCTGGGATCTTGATTTTTTTTCTGACTTCACCAATGACAAACTGTATCATCCTGTGCAACCTACCAAACCTCTGAGTCTTCTCACCTACCAGTCTGTAAATATCATATAACTACACAGGATGCTGCAAGGTTTAATTAGAATTAATTTTAGTCTTTCAAGTACCTTGTATTTCTCAGATGAAACGTGCTATTCAAGTGTGAAGGATAATTATTGTGTTGCATCTGTGTTCTTCTGATACATTATTACTATTTTATTAACCATGTTTTGAAAAAAACCACCAAAACCATTGTAGTTGCTGCTTTTCAGTTTAGTTTGTATGGTATAAAATTAGTCCCTATGAGCACAGTAAATAATTAAACTAATATTGGTATTGAGATGTGAGGTTGTTTTACTTGAGAATGTTGATGACTATTAGCAGATTGTCAGAAAATGTCTGGCTGTTTGGATACTTGGATACCTGAAATCATTCACTTAGGTGTAAGATGGTCATATTGCTTCTAAAGGTAGTGAATTAGCTCAGTAATAACAGCCTGAAAAGCCTCTGTTGGTAACTTCCTGGTAGCTGGTCAGGCTTGACCCAGACAGCATTGTGGAGCAATCGCTCAGAAAATTGTTCTGGCAATCAGTGCCTGCTGCTGCCTGAGGTTTGCCAGTCCTGGGGAGCTGAGCATACCTTATGCAGCAGGCCACTCCTGTTTCTCCTTTTGTTTGTTTTTTTTTTTTTCAACTGCAGCACTGAAGTCCAGGGAAAGCTGTGATACCAGAGGATGACAGGAAGCACATGGAAGCTGTCTTGGTGGATACAGGGTAACTGTGTTTTTTGCAGATGGAATCAGGGCTACCCAAGAAGTAAAAATAACTGACTGCAGCAGCAACTCCGCATCTCAAGGACATAATAATTCAGAAAATGTTGAGTTATAAACTGTTCTTGTACTTTAACATGGATTTGAGCATGTGATTGGGCTTTTCTTGTAGCTGAGAGTTCAGGAGCCTGAAGTAGAAAGGCAGTATTAACAAACAAGATCAGATCATTTGGGGATAATGAACTTCTATCAATAAGGTTATTGTTTTATCAGCAGGTCACATTCTTTTTGTCCTCACTTGCCATGTACTATAAAGTATGACTTTATCACACAGGACTTCTGTGTTAATTGCAATTAGATAAATGTGTCTGGAGAGACAGTCTCTGCCAGTCAAGGTCTGATGTAACCAACTTACCTTGCTCATAGACACCCTTACTGGAAAACTGCTTGAGCTGCTTTGGTGCCATCCTATTCCAAAGGAGGTTAGAGCAAAAAAAATAAAAATGAAATGAATAGATTTATGCAATTCCTACACTTTCTAAATGCAGCATGCAGATGCATACCACAATACTACCTAAGCAAAATGCAGCCCCAACTCATCCACTGAGGCCGCATTTTTATTCTGCTTTAATAAAGCTGCTATGAAGCAAAGCCCTTCAGAGTGGCAGTCTTACTGGTGTCCTTGTCTCCACTGTCCTAAGCATAAAGTAGCAGTTGATAATCCTGACAGATGTCGTGTAATATTGGCCGATGAAAGCTTTGTCACCTTGATGCAAGAGTTCTTTGCCAGAGTAGACCAGATAGTAACTTCAAAGTTCCAAACTTATACAAAATGTGTATCTTAAATGCTAATCCAGCCCTAATTAAGGTACATTTACATGGGAACTCCAGGCTGACAGCCAAAAGCCACGTCTAGTTGGCTATTCTTTTGCAAGTAGGCATCTTATCTTTGGTTTACCTGGCAACTTGTGGAAATGTAAGATAGGATGCTAAATGAAAAGGCATATGAATTTTGTAGGGCTTGTTAGATTAAAAAAAAGTGCCATTTGACATACTTTGCTATTATCAGGAATGTTTTGGTGCTGGAACATTCTCAGAGCAGGGATTAGGCACAGGTACTTTTGATGAGTCCAGCACTTCCTTGTTTCTCCCTTCCTGTATATGTCAGCCTGTGATGCCCATGTTAGCACATGGCATTTGAGACCTGAAGTCATGTAAGGAACTAAGTGCTGATGGTGCTATAATGCCTGATGACCACTTGGGTGCCTGGGATCTGATGGGTCTGGTACCGGACTGGGCAGACAGCACTTTGCTGTCTGGCACATCTCTGTTGCCCTTTGAGGAATACCTGGTCATGGACATGAATTTAGCTGAGCCATTAACAAAGAGACGACCAGGTCTGTGAAGACACTAGCAGACTGAAAGGAAATGCAGATGGGTACTATGTGTTTGTAAATGTTTATTATTTAAAGGCACTTACTGAGAAATATATAAAACGAAAGGGTCAGAGTAAGACATTGTGCCTTCTTGGCTTTGCCTTTTAGATACTAGGAGATCAAAAAGAAAAAAGGAGGAATATGTCATATTGCAGGTAATTAAGGATTCATCAGGAAATAAGGAACACTTGGTCCTTCTCATAGCTTTGAGGACAAAAGGTGAAGGGTAGCTGGTATAATATCTTCCATATGTGGCATGCTAATTGGAAGAATAGAAATGAGGTATTTGGAAAGCTGAATTTAGGCTCTTATAAATGGAAATTGCTTTTGCTTAATGAGTTTGCTGATAGGCTCAGTACTTTCCACTTGGAAAATAAGAAAATATTTTTGATTATATGTTTGTAAATTAAGATTAGCCTACTTGTTGAGTTAGTCCTAAGGATTTAATAACTTATAAGTGAAAATTTGTGTCTTTTCTTTCCCTATAAATACTTGGGATTTAATGATGATCCCCAAGCATTGCAGTATCTTCTGCCCAGTACCTTAGTCTAGGCTTTGGGTATTTTAGTTTAAGTCCTTCCAGAGTTTTGAACGCCTCACATTGGAAATGGCATACAAGAATAGCTTGTTTCTCAGACCTCAGAAAAGTGTGAGGCTTATTCAGATTAGGTATAGTTTTGTGTTGGAGGACAAAAGAGCTTCACTTCCACTCTGTTTTGATAGACACCCCTGGGCCAGAAAAAAACAGGTCTCTGTCCAGGTGAGCCGAGCCAGTGGAAACATCTCCTGGATAGTTATGTCCTACAAATATACAAGGTCTCGTGGGATGGAGAGGGCAGGACTTAGCTGTGAAAGGCTGTGAGAAGTCGAGAGACGGAGTTGCGGGTTATTCCCGCTAGATGGCAATTAAACCCCACTGGATAACACGGCTGCTAACGCCAGCGCTTTCCAGTCTTGCGGCTTCAAAGCGCTGAAAGCTGGACTTCGGAGTAAGGTTTTGCGATATCTGTATTTTCCTTGGACTAGAACATGCAATAATTTCCATATGACAAAGGAAATATTGTTAGAGCTGAACCGAATTTTGGATTGCACATTTGGATTCATACATACTTTGGCAGTTAGTAAGGGATGTGTTTGGTTTCTGTGCTGTAGAACCCCCCACCTCCTTGGGGAGGGGGAGTAGTAGAGTCAGCAGCAAGTAGGAGATCTCTTGGCAGGGTGGCCAGCTGGAAATTTGCTGCCAGGAAGCCAGAAGAGCCCTAATTAGGCAGGCAAGTAGAGCCTGATCCAAAGCCTGCTGAAGTTAATGGGAGTATGTTGGGTTAGTGCACTTTTTCCTATTTCCAGGTAAACCAACCAAATGAGTCTCTGCTCTTAGCAGTCTGCTTTATATGTGTTACATCATCTACTGCAATTGTTAGTGTACTAGGAATAAATGCATGTCTGTACTGTTTGTAATGGAGATATGGCATTCATGTGCTCTGTATGAGTAACTTACAGGAGTACTTGTGAGGTAATTGAATTGTTTTTCTATTTTTTTCCTAATTAGAATTTGCAATAACTTTCTCTTTAACACGTGTGCTGGAGAGTATAATTTCTTTTGCATGAAGGAGAGGGAGACCTTTTATCCTGACTATTGTCTCAATATATTTCAGCTAAAGTTCTAATTAAATAGAGGATATCAAAACTTGTGCTGCCCTAACATGCACCCAGGGACCTTAATAACAGCTGATTCTGGACTTCCAAAATGTCATAGTTAGCAAAATTCAGGTGAAAGCTACTATGGTCTTGCTTCTCTGTTTAAAGTTACTCCAGTACTGGCAATACTCATCTCAGAGATAAGTAATATAAAATACGGGAAATTACTCTGTACTCTATAATCAGGAAAAAAATCCCTATAGATTCAGTGGGAATACTGCCTGGGTAAACCCACAGGTATTGTGTGCATTGTGAGATTGCGTGCAAAGAAAGATCATCCCTATAAACTAACTTTATGGCCTGTTTTAAAAAAAAATCTAAATAAAGATTAATGGAAATATTTTCTCTGATTACACCACTGCTTTATGCTTATTTGAGCAACTTTAAATAGATAAGAAAATATGAGTTTCAATCTGTGCCTGGTGCCCCAGAGTAATTGAAACTCCCCTTTGTTGCAGAAGTGCTGGCTGTAACCACTGTAAAACTGCAAAATGTCTGCCAGTTATTCTTGCAGAATTCTGGCTTTGTCTGTTGAAGTTTTTTTCACCCTATTCACACAATGTTTGTGTAAATTTTATGCTTTTTAAAAAGATACACCTAATATTTTCATTACAGAAGCACACCATATGAAAAAAATGAAAGACAGCACTATCAAGTTTTCATATTGATCAGTCACAGTTAGATTCAGGTAGCTTTGCACCAGGTTTTGTACAGAGTTGACTTGTGATTGCAAAAAGACACTAGTTTCCTAAACATGTGACAATGGCTGCTACATATCACACCTTTCTGTAGAAAGGTTTTAATGTTTTTTAGTCTAGTTGAGTTGATGTTGCATCCCTGAAAGGCTCAGTTTTCTTTTATAAGTTGCTGCTCTACAGCTCTGAGGATGTAAAGAAGTTCCCTATTTGTATGGATGGGTGATGTAGCTGTCTTGGACCTTAAAGACAGATGAGTTTGTCTGTCCCTATCTCCTCTCAGCCAGCTCTAGTTAACCTTCAAGTAGACACTTTCTTATTCTATGCTTGGACTCCCCTCCTTTTCCTTTCAGTTCTTCCATGTTCTCATTGAAATTCTGCTATGCCATCTTTTTCAGCATAGTGGACAGAACCGAGGAATTGATCAGTTTGCAAAGGATTATGGCTAGATCAATTTGGAAGGGAAATGCAAGGTTTGGTGTTCATGTGGGTGCTTAGTGAGATGGGAGAAACTGTTGATTGGCATCCTTTGCCTAGAGCTTTTAGACTTGGGGGGTAGATCCAAGTAGGAATGTAGTTCCTAGGTGGTGATGGCTTAATGCCCTGTGTTGGAGCAGCACAGGGCTATATAGTGGTACCAAGGCTGCACAAGCTAGTTTGGATATGGAAAACAGTGTAATAAACCTTCAGGAAGAGTGCAGGGCACTGAATCTTTGCCTGGGGATATGTAGGCAGGTGGTTCAGTGGGCCTATAAAAGGCAGGAGCTGTGGCTGCATTGCTTAAACAACCTTCCCAAGGATAGATGCTGGCTCAATTATTTCTAAAACTTAAATAGAAATAATATGGCTTAAAAAGTGATTTTAGCCACTTTTGTATATAATAATCCAGCAGTTTAATGGGGAAGCCAAGAGCCTCCTCACGTAGGAGAGTCTTCAGTCATCTTTTTTCTCCCGGGAGAGCTGTGTCGACTGCCTCTAAGGAATACAACATAGTGTGAGAGAGTTAGTACAAGGAAAGGGATGAATATGTCCGTGAGCGACTAAAGAATCCACCAGAAGTCAGGATTTCGTTCCAATTCGAAACAGTTCCCAGGTGAGCTGTTTGGCTACCTGGCTAGGGAGGTAGGCTCCTGTTGGCTTTTCTTTCTTTTCTGGTCCAGTGAATTCTGAATTCCTTCTTGCGCATGAGCACTTTAACAGAGTATGCTCTCTGACTGCATTTTGAAAGAATGGGGTCTTCTGATTGCTGTCAGGCATGAGACCACCTGTCATGAAACTTTGATGGGCAGGCACTGAATTCTTGTATCCTGATTCATGTTAGCAGTTGTATACATGCTGAGCAGAACTCAAGGAACAAGGCAATATTGTAAAAATTAAGGATTCCTCTGGAATTAGAGCATTTCACAGAATTACAGAATATACTGAGTTGTAAGGGGCCTACAAGGATCATCAAGTCCAGTTCCTGGCCCTGCGGAGCACCATCCCCACGAGTCGCACCAGGTGCCCGAGAGTATTGCCTAAATGCTCCCTGAGCTCTGTCAGACTTGGTGCTGTGACCACTTCCCTGGGGAGCCTGTTCCAGAGCTCAGCCACCCACAGGGGGAAGAATGTTTATCTAATATCCAACCTAAGACTCTGACACACAACTTCAGGCTAGTCCCTCGGGTCCTGTCACTGGTCACCAGAGAGAAGAGATCAGTGTCTATACCTCCTCTTCACCTCATGAGCAAGTTTGATTGCAATAAGGTCTCCCCTCAGTTCCCTCTTCTACAGGCTGAACTCACCAAGTGCTCCCAACTGCTCCTCATATGACTTCCCCTCAAGGCCCTTCATTGCCCTCATTTGATGCTCGCTAATAGTTTAATTTTTTTATATTACAGTGACAAAAACTACACACAATGTTCAAAGTGACACTGCCCAAGCTTAGGGCAGAGCAGGACGCTCTTCTCCCTGGCCCAGCTGGCAGTGCTGGGCCTGATGCCCCAGGACAGGGATGTCCCTCCTGGCTGCCAGGGCACTGCTGGCTCAGCTCCAACTGGCCGCTGACCAGGACCGCAGGTCTCTTTCTGCGGCACTTCTTTCCAGCATCTCATTTCTCAGTCTGTCTGTACATCCCAGGCTGTCCCAGGTGCAGAATCGAGCACTTTCTCTTGTTGAACTTCATATGATTGGTGATTAACTAATCCTCTAATTTGTTGAGGTCTCTCTGCAGGGCTTTCCTGCCTTCGAATGAGTCGACAGTCCCCCCAGTTTTGTATGTCTGCAAACTTGCTTAGCATCTAGTTGAGGTATCAGTTTTTTGTATCACAGTTTTGTATTAAGGTACCTTCCTCCTAAATGATACTGTGAAATGCCTGCTCCTCTTATGCAAGTTAATCCTTAGATCCCTACATATTTTTGTAAACTAAAGTGGCATCTTATTTGGAACGCTTGTACCTACTTCTTTCATTTACTTCAGTTCCTTTAGAATATACACAGGTCACAAAATACCTTATATTTTAACTTAGTTATTGCAAAGCCTTGAGTGGCAGGTTTTTGGTGGAGTTGTACCATGTCAAAAAGGAAGTGCGAAAAAATACAAGACAGTATGACAGTATGGTCCCTGAATATTGACTGTCAGAAACTGAGAAAAGCATGTGTTCAATTGCTGTACCTGACAGCATATTAACATTGTTCCACCAGTGCTTAAGGATAAATTCTATAGGATTTCTTGTAGTGTCTGAACTAATTTGAGCCTCTACAGGACTGAAATATGCAGTATAAGTTAATGTGAGACTTCTTTGCCCTGAATGAGGTGCTATGACAGATCCTACAAGTAAAACATGGAAGCTTTCATTTTGTTGGCAAAGGAAAATATGAGCAGAGCAAAGGCCCTACAGAATAGTGTGATAACCATTGGAGGATCCTCGGTCAGAGAGGACCGATGTGCTGATTCATGTTCTGGCACTCGGAATGATTGTGCTCCATGTTGGGAATCACTTCATTGTATCAGTACAACAGAGGTGAGAAAAGGCAAGGAATTCATTCTGGCTCTTCATTAGACTTCATGGCTCCTGGCTGTGTTCTGCATTTCAGTATCTTCCTGCTGCCAGAGAAGATTTGAAAGGACCATGTGGCAATGCTCCCTGCCAGCAGGGAGCCTGATACTAGAATGCTCATGGACCTCTAGCCCATCTCCTCAAAACCCCAGGTGACCTTCAGTTCCCCTTCCTTTAGAAATTCCAGGCAAGTTCATGGTTGCTACTGGAGGTTATTGAAAAGGTGGAGAGATGCCCAGAGAATGAAAGGAATATATTCCCAGTGAGTAAGTCATGGAACAGGAAATGTGAGAAGACCTGGGTTTCAGTACCAGCACTTCTGCAGAGTCAGTACTTGTTCGCTGTCTTTTCCCTTGTCTGTGAAATAAAGCTAGAATTTTTGCCTCTGCTTTGAGGTAAAACATTTGTGGATGAAAAACTAAGCAAAACTTACAAATTGCTGTTCATATTGTGGGACCATCTCACTTCAGATATATGCTCTGAAAATACAGCCAAAAATCTTCACTCTTTAGGTGAATTTATTTCAGATGCAGTGAAGTTATAACAATATTATAGTGCTGTAGTGTTTCAATTTCACCATCATTGTATGAAGAGAGGACTTAATTTTGAAAATTGCCAGAGGTTGCCAGACAGCAGAAACAAATGAAAACATTATTACAAATAATGGAGGTAACATTATTAAAAGTAATGGGCAATATGATTGTACAACTAGTACTTATGTATTTATCCTGAGATGTGTTGCTTTTTTTGCTGAGTGATGGTAAGGGAAGGTGTAATGGCTCAGCAGCCAGTTTGAAAGGTGCTTTTCTGAGAATTTTGTCTGATAGTGGAAGCAAAGGCCACGTGTAACACTCAGTGTGTGAGAGGATGAGTTCCAAGCTGTGTTGCTGTGTTCCGGCAGCAGTTTCAATGGCTGTCTGCTATGGTTCGGCTAGGAAAGGCTTCCAACTGTTCAAATTATGTATATATATGTAGCATGAAGATACGTTTCAGTAAGTACATCTTCTGTGTATTATCCTCAATGATGTGGGTTACTTGTGCTTGACAGTCAGCTGTTAGCGATCTTTGCTGACATGGGTTATCCCATTTGAGATGTTTGGGTTTTTTCGTGGTTTAGTTTGTTAGCTTTAAAGTCTTTTATTCTCAAGTTACCTAAGGAAAGCCTTAAGGCAGCAAGTAAATACATCCCACATTATATGAATTCTGTGATGTATGCTCCAAATCCCCATTGGGAATGTGTCAGAAGGAAAGAGATCAGCTGTGAGTGTTTGTATATGAACATTCAAACATAGAAACTCATGTCTCCTTCCTGCCAACTTTGTTGTCTTGCAGTTACAAGTTTTCTAATTGGTATCCTGGAGCAGATAAGGGGCTAAGTATGATGAAGAGAGCAGGTAAGTATGAAAAGAGAGCAGTTTTTTCTCAGCAGCTTGTGTCACATCAGTCCTGTGACTGCTGGTGCCAAGGAGGTTCCATCTGAGTGCTGTTTATCTTCCTCTGTCCGTGATTTTCCATAACTTCCAACAGGGCATGGAGCTATTGAAGTTCCAGTTGAGAACCAGTGTGAGACAAAGATCCTCTGAGAACCACACTACTGGACCCCTGTTAATCTCAATCTGTACTTCTGGTTTTCCACTGACGCAGTGGAAAGAATCCACACCAACTGTCTGACTTGTCTTCAACGAAGTTTCCTAGGGCAGCTGCAACTGAGTATTACTTTATGGCATTCTTCAACTTGAAAAGAGTGTCTCAGTGTTTAGATTTTTTTTTTAATTTTCATTTTTAAGCTTTTATTTCTTGCCTAGATTGAAAGGTGATAATAACTAAGTGTCATTAAGACAATTTCCACAGTTTTAAATAGTCATTTTCCTTTCATAGCAAAACTCTGGAAGTTCAGCTTTACAACAGAGTCAAGAATCACATTAAAAATTCAGTAGTTTAATAGTAGCTGCAATAGATAAATTAAAGCAGACATACCTCTGAATTTCTTGTGCAAACGTTGTGTGACAGAATTGAGTACAGTATATATGTTTGTATACTTGTCTATGCAAGTACCTTTATGGTACCTGTTCCTGCAGGTAATCTTATCCATATGTGGTATTTGCATATGCCAATTTGTTCTTTGCACAGAAAGCATTCTTCACTGTCTGGAAGATTTGAACATTATGCTCTTAGTTTTAATGTTGTCATTGGAGATCATAGAAGAGTAAAAGGTAAAGAATTGCTCCAGGAATAATATTCAGAAAATGCATTAAGATACAGACAAAACTTGAATTTCTGTGATGTGTTAGGAGTAAAGAAAATGTCAGGAGAGAAATCCTGAAGTCAAGAAGTATGTGTATTCAGGAGGATAATGCTGGTCTGTTGTGGAAGACGCATGTAGCCAGCTGGAGAATGAAACTGTACCAGCAGTGTGAGGACAGGGGACAGATCTCAGCTAGCAGAGCTGTACTGTTCCAACATGTTCAGCGTGTCTGCACCTCTTCCAGTAACCTTTGCTGGCTTCCTTCTCAGTTTGTACAATACCCTCCAGGCCAGTCCCTGACTGACGTATGGCCAGACTCAACAGGGCTGTCAGCTGCAGAAAGGGTCAATAAGAAGGGTTTCATCCTGCAGAGCACACAACAGCGGTTGTTATGTTGCAGATGACCCAAACCTGTTTCATGACTTCTCTGTGCTCATGAGATTTATCTGCCTTAGTGATAAAATCCTGAAAGGGAGGATGACAAAAATCTGATGACTAGTGTGCTTGCAGAGGTGACGTGTAGATCTACTTGTATAGCATATGCATTGATTATGCCAGCATGATGACTGATTTCAGTGGTACGTGCAATGGTTAATGTCACCCTTTGGCAATGGTGTGATTCTTAAACCCCACATAAGGCCCATTTAGAAGTTTCAGTGAGACTTTAGCAGTGTGTGAGATCTGCCAAGAGTTTTTGTGCTGGAGGAGTATGGGGTTGACAGGATCAGCCCTAACATGTTAAGTGCTGTTTATGGTATTATTATTGCTTTGTGAATTCATTTCCCGTAGAGACAGACTGGAGATGAAATGTTCAGATTCAAACTTCCTCTCTGCTCTGGGATGTCAGCTCCATAGCTTGGATTTGCATCCATGTCATTCTAGTTATTAACAGCAGCAACAGTCAGTATTGTGATTATAGACTATAAAACTGTATGAGGAATGCAAACAATTTTCATGAAAAGGCAAGGAAGAGAGTATTTTCAAGAATAAAAGGAACATAATCACCCTTCATAGGTAAGATATGTTATTTACACTATGGGGATTCGTGTCAGTACATTTTAAGTAAGTTGCTTGGCTGAACTTGTTATCTAGCTGCCAAGAACGGAAGTGAGAGAGAAGAGCCAGATAGAATTATTGGACTCTACACTCCACGCTTACATCATGTAAACATTTATAACATGACTTTTATTTTCAGCATTGACCATTCTGGTGGAGGTCTCTTTGTTGCTTTATTACTGGCAGGCGTTTGAAGGCACCTTGTGGCTTATTTGTGATGATGCAGCAAGCCAACAGACCTGGACCTACATGGTATTTGCAACATGTACAAAGAAAACTTCTAGGATCCCTTTCTCTCTCCAGGTTCCCAGACACAGCCAGATGCTTGGGTTTAAGCACTTCCTTATGCCCCTGCTCACTTCCAGTGATCAATGGTCCCACCCTGCTTTCTCAGCATATTGTGGTGAAATCAATAGTCATGCATGAGAGAAAGAGGCTGACGTTGCCATTTCTCCTTATTCTCACAGTTACTAAAAAAAAAAAAATGAAATATGTTCTTTTCCATTGAAGAAAAAGAACAGATAACAGTTTGCAGTATACCTAGCAACATTTACCTTGGCACGGGACACAGTCTTCTATCACAGTCCAGCCTTCCTGCTGGTATCAACAGTGCTTTTCTTTTTCATAGTATTAAGTTATGTTCTTCCCAAATCACTTCAGTTCATGTTAAGAATGAAATGCATAATTCAACAAGTTACCTGTTTCTTTAAGATGAATCTTGTCTGTAAAACAACACAGAGGAGCACAGTGGGGAAAGGAGAAAAATTCAGGTTTTTTCCTTCATGCAGATTTCAGATTTCTGATGATGCTACAAGTATGTGACCCAGTGCAATTATGTGGGTAAACTCCATAAGTTTTTCTTAGCATTTTATTGCAGTTCATCAGTTTGTATTATTTAGGCTGTAACCACAGCTCAGTTTATACAGGAGTTTTGTTTGTTGTTGTTGTTGTTTGCCGAGCCACTCAATGCTCCTCACTGACCCTTTTATAAGCTATAACTTTTGCTCACACTCCATAAGTCAGGGAGTCTTTAGTAAAAGAGCCTATCAAGAAAAAAAATCTGGGATGCTTTCCAGGGAAACGCATGTATAATAGAGAATTCTGGCAGTTTTTCATCTGGCGCTAATTTATTACTTCAAGCTGGCTTGCTCTTTAGACTATAATAAACAGTATTTTACATCTAACAAATCACTTTTAATATCCCTGACCTTGACAATGGGTATCTAGTATGGGTTTAAAGGAAATATTGTAACCAGAAAAGCAGTGTGTCACAAACTGATGTATTCATGGTTCTTTGTTAAGTTTCTTTGTTAAGTTTCTGGTGAAATGAAAGATATATGGAAGAATAGGTTGTTTTAATAGGTTGTTTTAACATCTACTATCTCTGGCTATGCCATATATGCTAAGTTTTGGAAAGAACAGTCTTTATGTTTAGCCTAAAAGAATTTGAATTATCTAGTCAGGGAAGAAAATATTGAATTCAATGAAGTAAAGGCAGCATTTTGCTGAAGTCAGGAGGCTGCTGTTTGTGTACCCTTAAGAATTCAGAAAATACCGTACCAACACACTCAAATGCATTGAAATGGAAGTTGCTTTCATTCATAAGTTCCATACTATCGCAAAGCTGAAAGGATTGCTCTTACTTTTATTAAAAAATCACATGTGAACTCCCAAAAGAGAATGGTGTCAAAAGGTTCTCTGTGCCCTGGGACCTGCCATTTTTCTCTTAAGACAAGTGGTAGCTAGGGAGTTGCTTCTCAGGTCCCTGGATGGGAGAAATAATGACAAGTTGAAATATATCTTGGTTAAAGAGCAACAGAAGACTGCTTGCTTCATAATCCCAGTTTGAGTCTTCAACTCTTTCCTAGTAGTAAGTCTACTCCTTGAATTCCTCAGATATATTGAAAAATGATACTGGTCATTAGGCAAAGGTTTTAAATCTTTTTCCAGTTTACATCATCTTCCTTTTATAGTTCTAGACCAATTAGGGTAACACAGGTAGATGTTTTGCATAATTCATAAGCATTTGCTACACATGTATAGACACACATATAGAGTCATACACAAAGTGTGTCAGTTTACGTTGCCTTTGGGATTGTCTTAATCACTTAATTGATAAAAGAAAGCTGTAAGCCGTAGCTTATTATGACCATTCAAGATGTAAAGAAATTACTTCTTATTTGTGTAATATTATTAGTAAACCTGCTCCCAGAAATGCTAACCCACTGTTTTTCTTAATAGCCTGCAACTGGCTTCAAGGCTCACTGAAATTAAGTTTATTAGTTCTACCCATGTTGTTATTATGCAGACACCTGCTCAATGATAGCTCTTGTACTTTTCTCTCTCACACCCTTTTTTCCCCCCTTTTCTTTCTTCCTTCCCTTCTTTGACCTTTAAGGTGAAACTTGGCTCTGCTGCGCACACTTTTAATTTCAAAAGTAAGGATTGCTAGTTGTCTTTCTGTCCTGCACTGCTATTATTTTTCTAGGGCATGAAGATGGACAGTGGTTCCCAAAATAAATGGTAAATGTTTAAAGGCAGAATAGTAGACAGACCTTTCTGTGATGTTAATGTGCTAGTGATTACATTAGTTTAGTATTGCTTCTCCTTAGCGTTTCCTTCCACCAAGGCAAATGTGTGCATGTGTATTTAAAATATCTTTGCAGAGATGTTTCTGATTCAAAACCTGAATGACATAAGGTATCCTTCCTTTATTATTCTAGAGGTTAAATAGAGCTTTCTGGTGTAAATTTAAGGTTTTTTGGATATGCTATTATGAGATTTTAAGACCAGAAAAAAGAAGTTGTGACAGCTGGTAAAAGCTTTCCAGCTATTAGTTGTTTTCTCCTTAACCTGTGTGACAGAGGGAAACTAGGTGGCTTTTTCAAACTCTGAACATAGGGGCCCAAAAGTTTTGGGGCCCAAATTCAGCAGCTCTGTGGTCGGGATGTGTGTACAGTATGAACACACTCAAAGAATTTAACGAGCAATCTATTATGATTTTTAAAAGGGGATGTTCGATAAATCCTGTGTATCTTATTCAAACACACACCCCCCTGAAGCCAGGAGATTGATTGTATGAGCAGAAAATGATTGAATATATACCAAATGTCATGTAAAGTTCCAATGATAAATAGAGGAATTAGAATAAGTCTAAAATATGCAGACCTCCAGTCATTTTGGGCATCCCAAGTCTAGTCATTGCAGCAAAGAAATTAGCTTTCATCCCAGCTGTTGAGCTAAAGTTAGTCAAATGCTTGTAGTATGTGAATGCGCTGAAAAAGAAAAGCTTTTTAAAGAAACAGTTTAGCTAAAAATGTGCCAGATGTTCAGACTAAAATACCAGTTATCCAATTTTCTTGTGAAAAGTTAATCTTCTTTTACATTTAAACCATGCTGTGTTATGTGAGGCTATACTGGAGTAAAACATGAAGGAGTGGAGAATGCCATATTGTCAGCAATACAATGGAATAGCTTATATTTGAATGGAGAAACACATCTTAAGATTTGTGCCAAGAAGATTTGCACATTTTATGTTTCATTGGGAAAGTCAACCAGATTTCACAAGCTGTGCTGTTGAAGAACGAATTAACACTGACTGGGGCCAGTGCCATAATATTATTCCTGAAAGTACAGCTTATGTATTAATTAACATTTGTAAAGCACTTTGAGGTGCTGGATGAAAGGCAACATAGAGTACAAAGTTGTTGCTATGATTAATTAGTTATCACATTGAACATGTGAAGGGCTATGTTAAAGTGTTGCAAACTATTATTTATTAATTGTTGCTTTTGCCAGTGGCCAACTTTGTTCTTTATGAACTGTATTACTGCCCTTATTATGCACATTCTTTGGTCTGGAAGGGAATGCTCTGACCTGTATGGCAAAGGCCAAGGCTTTCATCAAGCAATACCTGCAGGAAACCAGTATCCTCTAGTTACGTGCTAAGATATCCGACCTTGATGTAAAGACTTTAATACCACATCCCTAATGACTTGGTTAATCACCAGCACTATTAAAAATGCATGGCATGTATTTTGCCTGTCTAAAACTTATGCTGTCTTAGCATCCTATTGTTTGTTTGTAGTGCTCACTGTAATATCCAGTGCAAATACAGGGATAAAATTTTCCAATTTTTCAAGTGGATGCTCATGTGAATGCAGCTGGTCATCAAGAAGATAATAATCTACTTTGTGCATAGAGATTGGATCTCGTTGCTAACAAGGTGCGTCTTGAGTAAAATACAGCCCATTCCTGTGACCTTTGATTTCCACACTAGAAAACATTTCAGTAACTCAGTTCAGCATGTTTTCTTAGTTTTTCAGGAAACTAGATTGTGGGCCTGATATTTCTGAGTCTGAGAGATTTGAGCCTGCTAGCAGCTGCTAACCTTTTTCCCAAGGGAAAAATATCTCGAGAAAGCTTCTTTTCAAAACAATCTTGGTAAACAACTAATCCATTCTCAGAACAATTTTCTCTAGGTGGTGTTTGCCTTTCTAGCTCTGTTTCTCTGGTTTAACCAACAGGATTAGAGAGGTGTTGTTTCTATTCACCAATCATGTTAAGTCTGTATCAGAACACCTTATAAAAGGTAGTAAGGATTAGACAATAAAGCCTTCTCTATGCTCTTTGCCTTCTGAAAAGTATTTGGAGTAATTCATTTTTTCGTGTCCTATAATGACAGTACATTATGGAAAGAAAACCCCAGTCCATGGTCCCACTAGGCTGATACTTTTTCTGTAAAGAAGAAGAAACAAAATCCAGACTGTGGCTTGGGGTTTTCAGGGCTATGAAGCAAATACTGTTACTTGTTTTATCCAGTGGCATTGGAAGCTGAGTGGGCCTTTGCTTCTCTTTCTTTCTTTTTCCGCACTTTGAATAATGGGAGTAGAAAACCTGTATGATCTAAGATCATTACTACGTGGTGGGGGAAAGCAAAGGAAAGACAAGGACTTTTTGTTTCTATTTCTCCTCCTTTCAGACTGAGAGTTCTCTAAATTGACACAAATAATAAAGATGCCATGTAACAGTAAGTCTCTCTTTTGAATTGCATCTTAATTTTCTCATGTTTTCATCCAACAGAAACCAATAGAAAAAATTTTATTGTGGTATTGAGTACCTAGCAGACTGTGGCAGCAACGGGTGTAAAAAGAATTACATAGCATTGTTTTTGTCTTAAGCAATTTATTATTACTGTATTGGGTCATTAGATTTCTACATTTATATAGACTTAAAGCAACTTTAACAGTATTATTTTTATTAACAGGGGATCCATAAACTAGATTTCTGTAAGAATGGCCATCTCATTACTTTTGACTGTGCCAGTTGCTGACAGTTGACAGAAGAGGTAGGGTTTTCATTTTCTTCCCTTGATAATTAAATTGGAGGTTTTTACATGGCATTAATATTTCCTAATGGCTGAAAGAACCCTTTCTGAACCATTTTGACTGTTGTCTGTTTAATCTTGGCATTGTTATTGCTCCATAATAATTCCATGGGCCAGGTCTTAATCTTTGTTGTTGCAAATGATGAACTCCTAGTTCAGACGAACTCCTAATTTATTGCAGTTCTTTGGTTATTAACCTGGTACCACATGCTGGGCCTCTTAGGAGTTCCAGACACAGGAATTTTAGAGTAAGTATTCTGTGACTTGAGAAAGTAAAATGGAAAAATATATCAGTTCTCACAGAAGACTTGTCTGAGACATGAACACCATGTCACTTATTATGCTCTATGTTTCTATAAATTACTAGAATACATTTTGCTGTCTCACATGTGCCAGGCAATAAATACACAACACTGAATTTAAAAAAATGTTTCTTTAAAAGTAATTTGTCTTGTTGGTTGCAAATTTCTGTGTCCTCTTTTGAACACAATAATCTACAAAGTTGAAAGCTACTTACCTAACCTGTAAGTCTTGAACAAGCTGCGTGCCTTGTGTGTATATAGATCAGTTAGGAAGATCCACTTGGAATACAGCGTAATGAGAGAGAGTATCATTAGGGAGACTATGAGAGAGGGGAGTACTACAAAGATTTTTACTGGCATCTGCTTGAGTCATGATCCCACAGTATCGGCTAATTACCATGTCTACNGAGAAGAGAAGAGAAGAGAAGAGAAGAGAAGAGAAGAGAAGAGAAGAGAAGAGAAGAGAAGAGAAGAGAAGAGAAGAGAAGAGAAGAGAAGAGAAGAGAAGAGAAGAGAAGAGAAGAGAAGAGAAGAGAAGAGAAGAGAAGAGAAGAGAAGAGAAGAGAAGAGAAGAGAAGAGAAGAGAAGAGAAGAGAAGAGAAGAGAAGAGAAGAGAAGAGAAGAGAAGAGAAGAGACGAGACAATGGTATAGTTCATTAATTGCAATTGATGAATTTGATCATGCCTACAAACACCTTTAATTCCTTAAAAGTTGTTACACAAACAGATGGAAAAGCTCAACCTGTGGAAATAGAGAAAATTCTTGGATTGCCTCACCCTTGCATATATCTTCAAAAGCTATTTCTAATCTTGCCCAGGCTGTTAATGTGGAGATAGTAGCAGTTATGAAACCTGGGCTGGATTCCAGATATGTGGTATCCAAGTGTAGAATGAAAAGGAAATCAATAGTCACTCTTCAAGGAAAGTTATGCCAGAATTGTCCAGTATAATCTGTATTAATCAAATCCATAACAGCTTTTTTTCATTAGTAGAGCATTAACAAGTAAACAACACTCCTGTTTTGTTATTTAGTTACACTAACCTTTTTCAACAGCTAGGCCTAGCGATAAGTTTGGATTTTCTCTGTTTACAGAAAATTGATACATCAGCAGATTGAGTACAACTCAGTATTTATGGAGTGCTGGCTTTCTGGGACTGGAGGAAACTTATTACTAGAAGAGTTCATTAAAATGTAAACAAGAGCACGGAGACAGCAATGACAATAATTATTTATATATTAATGTATATAATTTTTTTGCTATTGTCTGATTGTGCTACAATGTCATGGCTATTACATGAAAGTGGGAGTTGTTTTGGGCAGTTTTCTGCTGACTGCCTGACAGGAGGTGAATGCCAGCATGTAACATCTCTGATTCACTGATATATCAGTATACAGATGTGCTTGGGTAGGACCTGTCTTCTGATTATGATATGTCCCTGTATGAAAATTAGAACCATTCTATTCTTGTGCTGTCCACTGTGGTATTTTAAAGAAGTTATTACATTAGAGAGGCTGAAGAATATGTTTTGTAAATGACTGGGTGAGTTCCTATCAAGTTGGGCACTTTAAAGTGACTTTGATTTAATTGACTAATAGCTGATGTTTTCTGAATACCAAATAGATATGTGTATTTTAGCTGTTACACAAGCCTAAAATTACATTTATTAGAAGATGACAACTACTTGACCCATTGCAGTAAAAAAAAAAAAAAAAAAAATGGAACAAAACTTGTTTTACAATTTGTCATCTGGGGAAGTGAGAGAGAACTTATTCATAAGTAGGTAGTGAGCCACATATATTTTACCTATTGTTTTTAGTGTTGCTCAAGCCTTTGTGAGGAAGGATTTGAATGAGCAAAAGGTGGCAGAACAGCACAGATAAGAGACACCGGGAAAATAAAACTACTCTTAGCATAAAGGGGGCGGTGTGGAAGTGACATGACAAAGACTGGGAAAGGTGTGCAACTAATTTAGTTAAGAAGTGTGTGTGTTCTTAAACTGAACTGAGGCATGAAATGTCTGTCATTCTTTATGAAAAATATTTGTAGGATATTTCAATATTGCATTCTTCCAAGTAAGACAAATGCAAAAGTTTCAGCTTTCTCAGTGTTAAAGTAGAGCTCCCATCTGCTTCTCGAAGAATTTCAATTGGCCTGCAGTACTTTCCCTCTGTGGCCGGGCTTGTCTTGATGCAGGTGGCCAAGGGCTTTTATCCTGATCTGTGGAATGATTCCTATGACTGGGAGCTCTTGTGTCAGGATTCTAGAGCTTTCATTGAATTTCTTTGTATTCAGCTTTCAAAGTGTTTATGGATGAAAAGTACTAGGCAAGTGCAAAAGATTAATAATTAAGATTGTGTTAGAGTGTAGTGATTGTGCATAATGCTGTGTACCACACGAGTCCCTCTTCTCAGCTGACTCATCTATCTATCTATCAATCATCTTTCTATCTATCTTTCTATCTTTCTATCTTCAAGTTACAGGTTAGTTGTGCAATTCATAAACATAACAATGCAATTATCACAGTATAGGCAATCCTATTAACATGCATCATTAACTTCATTTTATTTTAATTTTAATTTAAGGAATCATAATGACTTTTGGCTTATTTAAGCTATCCTGAAAAGTCAACACAACTGTCACATTTCCTAAGTGGTCACCATGAAAAGAACATGAATATAGGGTACTGCAAAGCAATCCTCAGCTGTGTGGCTGTTACTGATCACACCAACAATGTGCTGTTAAACCACTCAGGGATATGTTTCAAGAGAGGACATTAAAACATATTAAGGATAAATAACCAGAAAAATACCCATTTTCGGCTGGTGGTGTAAAAGCAGCAAGAGATTACTTAAAGCAATGTGTAATATAGTCTATATTCAGAAAAGTCCTGAAGATGTTTTACGCTGTACACAGAAGCTTCACAGTATTAAAGATGTGAAGATCCACCCTCTCATGGCCCTCTTGAGCTACCTGGGCTGCTCATGTGCATAAGGCTGAATGGGGTTGGGTCTCCAGCATGTTCATCTGTCCCTTAGTTGAAGTGTTCTTGATTATTAGATAGAGAACCTTACTTTCACACTGAGTCATGACTGGCTCAACAGAACATTTGAGTACAATTCAGGTAAACTAAAGTGTACTTTACTTCTGTTACTCAGCAGAACTCCCGTAAGTCAGTGCAGCTCAAGACTGAACTGTGTTTAGAAATATTGATGTCGTATTAACCACATTAGAAAGTGAAAAACATAAAGACAATCCTAAAGTTAACAACTGAAGTATTTTTTTGAGTGATATTTCGCTGCATATCCTCTGAATTTATTTTTACTGTTACAGTTACTTAGACTGTATGATTTTGAGATTATGTATGGATGAAGACTGAGATGAATGAATGAAATCATGATTGCTTCTGCCTAGTTTGGTTTTATTTTGTAAGAGAAAGCGAGGGAATAACTGAGCAGTGATGAAGAACCTGCTTAACCTAAGGGCATGCTCACAGTTTGAATAGTCCTTGTGCAGGTATCTTCAGATTTGGTTAGGGATCAAAGCAAACCGTGGTAACCCCAGCACATTCAGAGTGAAATGAGGGAGGGACAAGAGAATGTTGCCAAAAGAGAAAATCTGAATTCTGACAATTCTGAATCTTAAATGTAGGTGGAAGATGGTAGATAAGAAGCAGGTGTGGTAGAAATCAAGTGACTCCTCCTACTCCCATAACAGATTGGAAGAAACCACGTCATGGACTCTGTAGGCATGCGGTGCCAGAAAGAAGAGGGGACAGTAGGGTTAGCTCTTCCTCTTTGTATCTAATTTTTCCTTTTTTTCAGCTTTCTTGACTTTGATTTGACTGCTCTTTGCTGATGCCCAAATTCTCCAGGAACTTCCAGTATCCCACAGCTGAAAGACCACTGTTTCTGTTCCTGTCTCTTTTTTGGATCTGTACAAGAAATCAATTTTTGGTTTGTTCACCAAATTAGACAATAAAAATTATAATGATAATAATGATAACAAAAATTCCTGGAAATTATTAAATTACAATTTTTCTTTACCAACGTGAATTGTTCCCATTTACAAAAATTCCTGGAAATTATTAAATTACAATTTTTCTTTACCAACGTGAATTGTTCCCATTTGTCAGGTGATACTCTCCTTTTGTTTCCAACATTTCAAACTGTTTTTCTGTAAGCATTTTTTATCCAATGACCCCACAGTTAAGTAAGTTGCTCTGGATTACAGAAGTTTCTTTCCCATTCTGCCTAATGGGAAACAGCATCTTCTAAGAGAGCATGCAGCTGCCCTCTCTGGGATGGAGTCTGGGCTCTTTCGATTGTCTTCAGTCTATGCTTTTGTTGCCCTGTCACTTTGCAGAAATTCTTGAATACCTACTATTCAGCAACTTCAACATCCATCTTGTCAGTAACCAGGTAATGGAGTAATTTTCTCCTTACTCCCTCGTCTTTCACACATGCTGAATGAATGTATATCTTAGAGTGAAACAGCACTATGTGAGAGGCTGCTGCATCCCTCCCTCCCTCCCTCCCTCCCTGCTCACTACACCCCCCCAATGCTCTAGGGCAAGGCACTTCCAGAAATGTTGGTTTAGATGTCATCAGCCAGAAAAGGCAACGGGTCCCACACAACCAGAGTGAGTATGCTGACAGCCAAATTTTTGGTGATAGGGGATTGAAACTGCCACTTCCTCAGGCAGTTTTGTGAATCTGCTCTCCCTGTGCCCCTGCTAATTCTTTCTGGATGAAACCAGTTGACCACTTAACAGTTTCGGAATGACTAAAACAGCATTTCTCAGCCACCCTCCTCCACTCCACTGCGGAACTCTCTCTTTTGTGCCTTTTGTTTCTTTATCATGTCTCTCAATTCTTTCTTCCTCCTCTGTATATTCCCTCTTTCTGGCTACATTCTTCCCCATTTACGTGCTCTTTGGAGTTGCCTGTGCACCCCTTTTTTCCAATGTGACTCTAGTCTTTTCTTTGAAGTTCCCATTTCCGTGGCCCAAGACACTAAGATACACAGCTCTTCATGGCTGTGCCATTATACCTGAGAGGTCACAAAATGAATGACTTTAGTGATAGGAAACACACTGTGTAGGCCACTTAGTTAAATTCAGCTGGGAAGAGCATTTTCCTGTCAAGACTGCACTGTTTTGCATTTAGCTAACATGTCTGTCTGGCTCTGTGATGACAGTGTTGTAATCATGCACTCAGTGGCTCTTTAGTGTTCTACTTAGACATGGAATCTGTGGGAAGATGCAGCTTGACATAAAATTCCTTCCCTTATCTTCTCCAGAGTGGTTCTGGGGGAATGCAGTCACACAATTTCAGTGTACTAGTAAGAACAAAGGAACCACAAGGTTATCCCATTCAACTCCAGGTATTCAGATTGCCTGGATCTATCTCTGCTTCAGGTGTTTTGTAGTATTGTCTGAACTTAAACAGTGTGTGCAGGGCATCTTGTGACATTGCAGTGAGTGAAGGAGGTACACACTGGACCTAAGTAGCTTTAAAAGATACCTTCCCTCTTCTGCCTGCACATTCCCTACACACACAGAGGGAAACACACAACTCAGCAGTCACTCTGCGTTTCACTGAGTTCAGGTGCTGCACTCATGAGCGATGAGATACTTAGCACCAGTTGGCAATACAAAGCTGACATCAAAATGATATGAGATGTTCCACTAATTTTCTGAATTGTCTTTAAAATGTTTTAAAATTGGTTCTAAATTTGGCCTTAGGAGACCAAGGGTAAAACATCCATTTTGAGCTCACTGTTACCATGTAGTTTTGGAAGACAAAACAAAACAAAGGATCTATTTTAAAATATTCTCCTTTAATCTGTGTCAACAGTAAGGGATTAACACTAAATTGTACAAAGCAAAAAGAACCATTATCTTGCTATAGGTGTATAAACAGATCTTGTAGTGATACCCTCCCATCTACAGCTTATATTGAAGATGTTAAAGGTGAGCAAGCAGAGCTCAAGTCTGCTAGACTTTCTCTATTCATTTCATTAATTAGCACATGTAGGCTGAGATTATTTTTTCACTTGTATTTGAACAGGACCAAAACTAAAGGGTATA
Source organism: Donacobius atricapilla (assembly GCA_013397315.1). Lineage (NCBI taxonomy): Eukaryota > Metazoa > Chordata > Aves > Passeriformes > Mimidae > Donacobius > Donacobius atricapilla. The sequence continues at coordinate 512,097 of WBMY01007237.1, read as the reverse complement.
TTTTATAGTATTTGTTATAAGAATGAATGAACCAAATTAAAAATTTGTTTCACTTTCTTTGCTTTCTAGGTGCCCTAACCACCAATCTATTTTAAACGTGATTACTAGGCTTGAGGTGAGAATTTTACCAAATAATACAGACTTTCTTCATTTCATTGGTGTTAGGTGTCCAGGGCTTCTTAGTCTTACTTTGTCTTACATATGTGAACGTTTTAGTTTTACTGGCCAGCAGAATACAATTCGATTTAACAGGTTTTACTCAGCCTCACTTCTATATGGCATTGAGAGGACTGGAATCTTATATCAAATTTATAAATGAGCACCATTTCTATGGGAAGCAGATTTGGGATACAGTTTTATTCTGGCAAAAGTGTGCCTGTCCATTTTTCACATACCTTATGTATAAAATGTGGATTTGCCTTAAATGTTTTTTTTTTAAAAAGGACAGATTTTTAAATACAAGAACAAAACACTCAGAAGGAGCTTTAGACTTCATTTGGTATTTCCCTTATTTGTTGCACAACTAAAATAATGACATGAAATTATTTAGCAGCCTGTGATTACTGCACACAATGGAAGGAGATTGTTTATCTGTTTTTTTCCACAATGAAATGTGAATTCTATGCAGTTGACTACTCTGATGTTAACAGCCATGAAATCACTTCTCCCTTAGTTTATTTAAAGGAAATTTTTCCAGTTTAAAATTTCACCTTTCCCCCCACCCAGTTTAAAGTTATATATATATATATAATAAATTTATAGCCAGTTAACAGTTTTTAATTCAACAGGAACAAAACCAACAGAAGTAACTTGCATGATATTTAGTGATTGCTACTGTGTCTGAAGATTCTGCCTCAGTCTCTTTCCTCATCTCCCTCTTCCCTGTGCCTTCTCTGTCAAAGGCCAGAAGCAGATGCTGAGGGAAGAGAGAAAATGCAGACAAGCACGGGCGCTACCCCATAGATCCCTTCCTGCCTCTGCTGTTTGCTGTTTCCACCGTTCTCCCCTTTGGGATTGTCCCTGCAGAATTAACGCTGTGCACTGCAATCTCTATCCCTCTACTTCAAAATGCAGTCACCCATGAGTTCTCTTCTACAACTGGACAATTTTAGTGACCCCAAATGAGACAACTGTAATTTTATGAGCTTAATTTGTTTAGCACTCATGAATTTACTCCTGGGATGATTTTAGTATCCTGGTATAATCTGATGGCCATTAGGAGGAGCATTTGTTGCTTGGACTGAATTGCCAGGCATGGTAGAGACACAAATCCTAGCTAGATGCTCTGAATGCTCATCTCTCTTTTGTTTAAAGTATTTGGCCAACTAAATTCTACTACTGAAAAAAATTGAAAATGCACCAATTCCCTGTCATCAAATGAAGATGAATGCATTTGCTTGTCATAAGGCAAAAAAACTTCAAGTGAGGTGTTACTGTAAGCTGGTGCTGGTCGCAGACCACCTAAGTGACTTCATCCTCTATAATTTTTATCTCTTTCTCTATGTTAGTTCCACTTATCAGTGAAAGAAAATGGGCATGATGGGGGTGCTGGTGCTGGGCATTTCAACAGATGCACCGTAGGCCTTGCTGCAGCAACCGATATATGTGATCCTTCAGAGTGGGAGCCGCACTCTGGCCAAAGGTGCGTCAGGGTGCACAGAGCTCTTCGTTACATCCAGACTTAGAGCTCCTGCTCTCTCTCTGAATGTCAGTGTATACAGGTCTGAGGCACACCTGAGGCCCAGAATCTGCACAGAAACTTGTAACTTGCAGATACAATCTCCAGTTCACTGCAATGGAATTTGCAAGGCAAGTAGCAAAGGGTGGCTTAGTCTCATCTTGTACCGGGTATGTACTGCCAAGGGAGGAATGGAGGACAAGCATTGCTCTCTAAGCCAAGAGATTATGCCCTGGCTAACTGCATTTAATCAAAGTTCAGCATTGCTTAAAATGGAAAAAGCCCCTTTGTGCCAGGGAGATGGTATCCTATCTCCTGGTACATATCTAATCCTCCTGCTAGGTCACTTGTTTTTTGTTTCAAATTGCTAATGAAATCAAAGCATATGCTGGGCCTGTCCCGGGAGTGGCTTATTTTTTGTAGCTGAAGAACAATCACAAGACAATTTTCTAAAAACAATAGGAGATGAAAGAGGAAGTTTAAACCACTTCCCAGTTGAGAAAACACAATTGTGCTGATTCACATCTGTACAGAATGATAGGGTTTTTTCTTTTGCCCAGTTGTTCTCAGATTGCCAAGATTCTATTAATATGAGAGCACAATAGGACACTCCCAGATGTAAACCCAGTAATAAAATCCAAATTCTTTAACTATAATTATCTCTTCAAATTTCATCTTAGGTTTCAGTTTTTACTTTCCCTTCCTGTCATTATACAAATACGCTGCTGTTATTCAGTGATGCTCGGGCAGAAATACCACATTTACTGGCGCACCACAGATTCTGAAAGGGTATATCCACAATAGCGTAGATACCATTCGTAGCTCAGAAATTCACCCTGTGCAGGATGTGAATGTTTTACTGAAATCACCTGTTAGCTAGGTAAATTGCAAACTGCAGCTTATGAACAAAGAGGGGGACATTTTGGCCTTCATAAGTTAGCTCTTGAGTCCTTTGTAAAAGCAACTGCTGGCCAACCCTTGCCCTTTTAACCTAAGGAGATATGTCACAAAAAGTCAGCTCAAGATGTTATAAAAGTAGCACCTTCTGTATGAAATATACCCTCTATAAAAGAGGAACTTCAGACATTTTTCCCATTCAATTTCATCATACTGAGTAAGAGGAGAAAAATTTTCAAATACATCTGACTTATATAAAGTAACTGAGATGATGTATAAGCTTTTAAGAAGCATTAATTGACTGCTTAGGATTCAATGTGTTTGGAAGGAAAAGCAGCCACCTACATTGTGGTTTGCCTTTGTTGAAATAAAAAGTAAAACTTCTGCTCACTCTACAGGGCCCTACTATTCAGTTTGAATGAAGTGCTTGCTCAGCTGCTGGTATTACTGGTGCAGTACTGAGAGATAATAATGAGCAAGAACACGAAGTGTGTCCTGTTTGGCAGAAATGGCAAGACTGACAGGAGTCCTGAGGAGCAGCTGAGTTACTTTAGCAGTGGTGATTGTCTCCGTGCAGGACAAAGTACCTCTTGAATGTCCTCTGAGTGAGTAAGAGTCTCTTTTTGTACAGACACTCTCTTCATCAGCTCCCATGTTTTGCACACTCCTTTCACCCTCGTCCCTGGGTGACAGATCATAAACTCATAATAAAGGCTGTTCCTTTGCACTGGTCTCACAGAGGCTGGGATTAGTATCATAGTGCAGTTTACTGGGTCACTGGATAGTTCTTTGACTTTTCAACAACAAATTGGGGATGTAAGAATGGGCACAGACCTTAATCCTGTCCCTAAGCGAGTGCTCTCTGTCTGTTAGGTACTTTCAGGGTAGGACGGGTGCCTTTGGCTCTCTCTCAGTACCGCGGGAATGTGGGAAGAGTGGCAGAACATACTGTAGTGTGCAGGACAGCATTAAGGGAATCTGCTTCCAGTCAAAAAGACCACAAAAAATGGGTTCACATCCAAACTGGCCCAATGTGTAAAGCTTCAAAGTGATTACTGGCTGTCATTAATATTCTAACTTAGCTTAATGGTTCCTTATTTTTCACTGAAAGTCAGGACTATTTTCACAGACAGATCATGGCAGTAATAATTTGTAAAAAAACTCAGCTCTTTTATTTTCCCATTCTTTACTGGGAACTCAAATTCTTAAGACATAATTTGGAGGGTAGGAGAGGTGAGATGCGTGTGTGTTCTGATTTTATTCAAATTATCAAGAAAATTAGGAAAAGTCTGAAGTATTTGTTCATCTCTTTCTGAGAAAATCAGGTTTTATAGCTCACTACTCTACTATTTCTACAGCTGTGAATTTTTAAATGCTGTGTGCTTGACTTGCACCTCGTTGCATGTGCTAGCAATCTGCATGGATGCTAATTAACAGAAATACAGACTGTGACCTATCAATTTAGATCTTTGTTTGCATGCAGGTATATGCCTCTGATTTTTTTAAAGATGGATATTAATTATTTTAAATTGGTTAAAAATTGACATTTTCTTCATGTGAAAATCAGGCTTTAAAAATATGGACTTTCTCACCTCTTATTGTTTCCTTTTCACATTATACCATGACTAGAGAGATGTGGAAGCAAAAGGGAGTAGAAGAGCTCAAAAAATTAAGCAACAGAAGTCAATAATATCAAAATGATTCATTGACTTGAAGTATTTAAATTGTAAATAATTCTATTGTAACTTTATGTAAAATATTAAATTTACATTTTAAATTAAATAATAATTTCTTGAAACTTTTTGACAAGTTCTTAATAATGTTCATATAGTATTGAAAATGATTATTTTAAAATAGCACTGTTTTGACATTCATTTGAATTGTATCACTGAACATCAGAACATCTCAGCAATTAATGAAAATCTACAGAGAGTGGAAGATGGAACTGAAATAGTCCTTTCTAAGAAACAAATTTGAAAGCCATTGTATTGGTTTCCATGGGGATTAGCAACAAAAGTACTGGCAGTGAACCTATTGGGGGAGTTTATGGCAAATACTTTTTAAAAAGTTTTTTAAAAATTTATTTTAGCACAATTTCAAAAGCCAAGCATAAAAATACACATTTCATGGGTGCACAAAGAAAGGAAACACTTTGCATTTGTTTTAAGCTTCCTAAAAAGAGTTTAACAGTCACTGCAGGAAACAGAGAGTTTGTAAAGCTGCTGCTTTTTTTGGTAGGTCTTTGAGGGTAAATGTGAATCAGATTATACAGTACAGAATAAAAACCTTCAGTAACTTGCAATATTTCATTCAGAAAAGACTTTTTTTGTTCATATCAATAGGAATTAGACTAAATCTACAAGATGTGTAATATTATAATCCTCCTATATTACACAAGCTTGTATATTATTATACCTAATACTCATAATAAAAGAGCAATTGTATTGTTAGTTACTACTGTTCACTCAGCACACACTATTTGTGTTCAAATGCTGCCAGATTGTACAATCTTGTGGCATAAATAGGGTCAAATTTAAGATACAGCTTTAGCAAAATGAAGATTTGGGAATTTTTTATTTTTCCAGGACTTCTGTAGAATTTGGAGGAACCAGAATATCTTCTGGCAACTTAGATTCATCCCGACACAGAAGTGATGTCATTGGCTTGAGACCTCAGAGAGCTTCAGTACTTCAAGCTCTACGACTCCTGAGATTCCTTTACAGATACCAGCTGTGCAGAGAGCTGGGAAAACAGTCTAGGAAAACTTGAGTCCTTCTTTTGCCTGGGAATATGTATCTCTCTGGGAAGATACCCACATTCACAGATGTTAATCAAGATTTTAAATGCAGAAGGTTATTTGCAGGACCCTTTGAATGTTTCCAGCATGTGTTTTTCTGTATCTCTGTGTTTATCATGGGCAATCTTCTTTCTTGACTGACTGAACTCCTTCAAAATAAGGAGAGCTGTCGCTGGCTGTACTGTCCTTTTTCACCCCCAGTGTTTATCCAAGCTAACAAGTCCTGTACAATTTGAGTTGAAAGTTGGGAAGTGTTCTTGTCAATCACTTGGTCTCTGGCCACAGACAAACTTCATCTAGACCTCAGGGGTGAAAATCAACAGTTATTGATCTTTTCAGGAGCCAGAAAATTCTGGCCTTCTCCTGGGCAAAATGGCTGTTGGGTATGTGACGTGCTATTTCAAAGTGAGTATGTTTTTATAATCTCATCTAATTCTAGTATTGGCTAACTAGCCCTAATCTAACTGTTAATTTATGTGGTATTAGGGTAGAATGTTTTATGAGGGTCTTTCAATAGAGTATCCCGAAAATAATTGCTGAAATGTATGAATTAATAAAATTGTATGGTTTACTGTGTTGTGTGCTTATTGTAGAAGAAGCTTTTCATTTTTTAAAGATTTATTTAATTTTTTAAAACTAAATAGGAAGATATAATTTTGCCAGTGAAATTCTTTAGGTAGATTCCCTAGTTTAATATAGAATTTGTAACTGGAATTATTAAAATTGCTTGCATGCATTTTGGCTCTTATGAAGGTCATCCAAGGAGGTCTGTAGAGCAGGGCAATGCAGACATTGTCCATGGCACTACCCATCCTATCTGTACCTCACCCATGTTGGGAAAGGCTGTCAGTCAGTAGGGGACTCTCAGAAACATTGAAACCTCAGAGTAATGGAATTTATTCAAACTGGCCCCAAAATCTGCAACTGAATAGTAGCTTTGTGAGAGAGATGCTCAGGAGGCTCCAACTCAGCAACAGAGAGGTTTGCAATTTTTTAGGGAGTTCATCCTATTTAAGCAATAGAACAAGAGTAACCTAAGCTCACTCAGTGTTCACATGGGACCAACACCCCTGGAGACACCTCTGTGTGTATCCATGAACGTGCCCTTATAACAGGAATATCAAGTCCAAACCTTTTGAGTTTGGATAACAAGATTGTTTTTCTTACCCAGCTAGTGAGATTCAGTAGAGTATCTCTCCTGTGAGGGCAGAGATTCCCAGGCTTGCTCTGAAACTCCTTGACAATATTGCTCTTGCAAGCCTCCAGCTGCCCAGCTCGAGTGTCTGAGCTGGAAGGCAGTTGACTCCTCTATAGAAAGAGCAAGGAGGTGGTTCTTTCAGGAGGTGGTTCCAGCTTCGAGGAGGTTGAATTGCCCATGGATATGTCTCTCTCTTGTGACTGTTTTTGTAAAAGTCTGCCTTTTAGAATGCCTCTTTTTCTAGTAAAAGCAGAGATAGAGCAATTGAACAATCTGGGCTTTAGACATAATGGTTTTCTGTTCAGACAAATCAGTTGTCATGTGTGCATTTCATGTTACTTTTTGGTTTTCTGCCTTGTTTTCTTGTTTATAAGTAGTGCATGGTGATCTCAGAGGGATAGCATTCAAAGTGTGAGGAAGTTTCTTGGATGAAAGATCCTGTATAATCATAAAGGATTGTATTTAGCAGTTAAAGTCTACAGTTAGGTAAGAATAGAAATTATTTAAATGTTTGTTTGTGCAGTTTCGTATAGTTTTTGTAAACCTTACCTTTAAAGGGAGCTTCTTTGCCATTGATTTTATCTGAATCTGATCAAATCCAAAGTGGTGAGTAAGCTGTGAACACCTATGTTTTCATTCTTCTCCTAGTTGCATATTAGCTTTCCAAATTTCTGTGATCTGAAAACTGAAGATGTAATTCTCTAAGTAAAAGGGCTTTGAGTTCCCATGTGGTCTGGAAACTGTGTAAAGTGTGCAATATTTCAGCCTATTTACAAGACACTTAGAAAAATATTCAGAACTTCAGTAAAATTTCTTTTTATGATCTGCTCTCTGTCTTCATCTCAGCCTTAGTTCCCAAATTCTCAGTTCACGCAGTAAGTCCTGCTGTCCTTATTTCACTCTGTCCAAATTGGCCAAATTGCTGCTCACAGCAATGGTCCTGCTTGTAGAAGGGCTGAGGGACAGTGTCAAAGCCATTAGGGAGGTCTGGTTTGCAATGACATTTTTATGGACCGTGGCACTTTATGACAGTGAGTCACATTGCTTGGGCTCTCCAGATGTGTGCAGATGTGTATTCTGCATTCTTGCATATATTTGTACAACAATTTAACTGGGTTGCAACAAGTCAGGCAGTGAGAATATTGTCGTTGCTTAGGTGATACGCTGTCTCACCCAGCAAACCCCAGCACTTCAGGAAGCAAAAATTTCCCTTGACTGAGGTTCTAGGAGGAGGGAAAAAAAGAATAACAATGCTGAGAAACGCCCCAGTACTGGTTTAGGTCAGTGCAATGTACTTTAATTTTCTGGTCTAATCCAGGAGAGGGAGCTAACTTTCTAGCCATCACATCTGGCACACTGTGCTGCAGCAGTTTTTTTCACAGCTGATATCCCATGTCTAAATGATTATTCACATATGCTGTCCCTGAAGGAGAGTCATCTAGGGAGTGCAAAACCACCCTCTCAAAACATTGGTTAGTTCTGTTCAGTGCAGTAAATATAATTGCATGACATATTCTTGACAGGGGAGTATTTATTGTTAATGTATTTTACTGTAATTTAAATACTGTTGCGCATTGTTTGCTCTCTTCGCCCACTCTTCTGCCTTTTGCCTATTAAGGAATATAAAGAGGATCTAATTTAATCGTTTGCTCACTGCAGCAAACGTTGCTCTCTGTGGCCCTGTGGGAAAGCAGGGCAGCAAACCCTCATCAGCGCTGCGTGCAGGTGTGTTTGCCAGCTCCTGCGCTTGTAGCAGCTGCCAGCCTTGGTTGGTGTCCCGGCACAGAGCGGATCGTGCACGAAGCAAGGAGCAATCCCACCAATCCCCTCCAGTGAAGGCAGCTGGGAAGCAGTTCACGGAGCGCAGCTAAAGGAGCACGTCTGTGCCACTGGGCCCCCCTGCCCTGCACCTCTTCACAAACTCCTGCCTGCAAAGCTGCTCTCCTGGTCAGCCGGAACTGCTGGGACAGGACAAAAACAATTCCTATCTGTTGAAACAAGTTCGTGAGTTAGAAGAGGAGCGCAAACGAAAGAAGGGAGACGGGCCATGGTGTTTTATGGGTCCACAGAGGGGAAATGCGCGGGCAGTTGTGCAGAACATCTGCCTATGGGCTGTCCTGGGGAATCACCAGCCCCAGGAATGTGCCTGTGCTCGTGCACCTCCCACAGCCGCGTGTCCCCAGAACGTGGGACTGCAGGAGGCTGACCTCGCTGTTGGGTGCGTCGGGGACCCTGCCGGGTGCTGGCCCGGGCACTTATCTCTGGCCTTGATGCTCCAGTTCCTTCCTGGGCAAGGAATACCTGCTGAGCCAGCAATCCCATGGTTGTCTTTCTCTCTCTTCTCTTTCTCCCTTATTGCTCTCCTTTTTCTTTCCCTGTGTCCTGTCTCACACACCAGTTTTAAGCTGTAATTGTTAAACAGACAACCTTGAAAATCCACTATTCATTTAACAGAAAAGTTCAGATGCTAGAAAGAAAATTGAAAGAAAACCAAAGCAGTAGGGTTTTGTTTTGGTGTGTGTCTGATTGCTTGATGAGTTTTATAACTTTGTGATTTTGGGTGCCTGAGGTTGGAGGAAAGTTGAACTGGGAAGAGTAGCCCTGAGACACTCTGTTTGCTCTCTGCACAGAGCCCAGCATCTCTGAAGGCATGAGCAACTGAGTGCAGAGCAGATGGAATCATTTTTCTGTGTTAGTTATTTTAATACAAAGGAACATGGGAAAATTAACATGGAAAATAATAAATTTACCACATATTTAAATTGAACAGAGCATGACAGTTCCAGGGAAAGGGAAAGAACTTTTTAAGCCTTTGAACATTTTTCATGTTTGTTTCACAATAGGCTGATGTTAGTAAACAAGTAAAACCAAAGACAAGATAAATTCTCCATGTCAAGTTATCTAGCAACAAATTTTGATCCAGCTAATGAGGAATAAGTAAACACTTAAGAAAGTAGGTAAAAGTAAGCAAGTTTCTCAACTGGGGACTTGAATATAGCAGTGTAGTATATTGGCACAGATGTGTGCATAAATTACAATAATTATGTAAACTTGAGCTATTTATGGTGGGAAAATAAAAAGAAGAGCCATCAGTGCTGTCCACATCTTGAAATGATCCAACTTGTGACAGTAGTCAGTTGGAAAACACATCCCATGTCACTGGAAAATACTCAGTAATGCTGTAATAATCCTCTTGAAAAGTGTAGCCATGAAGATTAGCCCTTTAAAACTTAGCAGATGTAATTGCAGCAAATAGTTTCTTGAGCTAAGTAGACCACTTTTTCTATTATCCATGCAGCTTGAGCATTTTTTTGAATTATTTATTTGGAATTAATGAATAGGGTGTGCAAGTGTATTTCAACCTTGAGAACTATCTGCCATGCTTATTTCTTAGAATTCACTGTTCACACTCTGTAATTAGGTAAATAAGTCATGTGGGTTTGTTTAGCTGCAATTGGATTTCTCCCATGTTTATGGTTTTGAAGAGCTGTACATATACTGAGGTGAATTTTGCCCCAGTGATCATGTAAATTTCAGAGTAACACATATTTAAATTAGAAGAGCAGAATAAAGAAACCAGCCTCTCATGTTTAGTGCTGTGACTTTTCGTGTACAACTATAGATAGGGGATGTTTACTGACCCCCAGTGCAAGTGTCCTTTGTGGTACAAACCAGAACAATTCCCCCTCCAGTTAGAACGTCACAATTTGCAAATATTTTATCACTTCCATCTATTCCATGAAGCCAGCATTATTACCCAGTTAATTGGTTGTCATGTTATGTTGAAGTTTGCGACAGACATCCTTTGCTGTGGAGCTTTTTCTCCAAGTGATGAATAGTAACAGAACCTGTTTATTGTTGGAGTGTAACTGTCAGAGCTGTCGAATACTGGCAGTGCACGAGCACCAATGCCGCTGCATGTCCCAGTGGCTGGTTTGAGCGAGGTAGCACAGCCTGGCCCGGCTTTGGGAGTATCACTGCCTCAGAACTCTGCCCACTGCAGCACAGCTATGAGGCTAAATGGATATTGTCTTGACTGTTCGCCATCACATAACTGGCCCTTTAAGTTAGGCAACAAGGATTCCAGACACCAGTTATGGCAAAAATGCACAATGTTCATCTCCATTATCTCTGTTATTTAAGGCTTTCAGAAAACCACTAACCTTCACTCCTACACTCAAACAAGCACACACTAGCACACAGAGTTAAGCCAACTTCTTAACTCCCAGTCATTAAGGATGTCAAAACATTCTGATATATGATGTAAACTTATTATGACTGGATTTTGTTTTTATTAATGTAAGGGCTAGGTTGTGAAGAACAGAAGATTTTTTAAGCCTCTTACTCCTTAGAGACAATGTGCATTGGTGGTTTTACATCGTAACTTTTTTAAAGGGCTTGTTAAGCCCTAATCGGAGCACATTAAGCACTAGCATTTTTAAAGTGCATAATAAGACCTAAACATTTTAATAGCATATAAACCCATAACATAAACCCAAAACAGTCACAGTGTTGTCTTTTTCCTTGTGTTTTTCCTATAACAAGTTCTAACGAGTAACTGATACTTTTAACAACAATTAGAAAGTTGAGGATTCCTTGGTGTTCTTCCTGTTGAAAAAAAAAAAAAAAAGTCAGGAAATTTCTATATAAGAAAATTTTATTTGGAGTGAAATTTTAAAGTTAATCCAAGGAAAAATTTGCTGTAAGAGTTGCCATAGCTAAATGTTAACAAATAAGGTAGTTTGCTAGAGAAAAGGTTTGGTTTCAGTAAAACACAAAAAAAATGTTTTTGCTGGACAAGTTTTACTCAGATCTGATAATTTTGGAGTTTTTTGCCTATGAGGACTGTGGAATGGGCTCTTGCCAGTGGAAAAAGTTTCCGGAAGATGTGTGAGGGAGTTTTTAAATTTATTTATTTAGTTATCTTTAAGTATAATCTTCTGCATGGGGTTCCAGAAGAGAGGTAGGAATTCATTGATACTGGGGGCTAGCAATTTCCTTTAAGAAAAGATATTTAGGAAGGAAAGTGCAATGCAGCCTGTGAGCGTCTCTTCTTATTCGGTTTGGAACCTCTTGATGAGTGATTTCAGGCTCACCTTCCCTCCAGGGAGCTGAGCATACCACTTCTGCACTTCCCAACCTCTCCCAGTTTGTGGTAAGGCATTCTGAGCCACCTTTTGGGCATTCTGTCCTTGCTGTGGTATTTGGGGAGAAGCTGTGGCTCGGTCCTGCCATCTTAGGCTTGATTGCAGCTGCTCCTGCTTCCCTATAGTGGCTGTGACCCCAGTGCCTTCCACAGGGGGGGCAGGAAGAGTGCCTTTGGAAAAGGGTTTATAAAATGACTTTGGAGACAGCTGGGTGAAGCTGAGCCAGAGCTGTCCATGCAGTACTTGACTGAGAGTGAGCTATAGCTTCCCTTGATGCAGACAGTCACAATAATGTGAAAACACACTTGGAGATTTAGTCCATAAGCTGTTTTATCCGTGCTATTGCCTCTGCATTGCAAACCTGTTACCATGAGAGGCCAAGGCATCTCCATTTGGTGGCCTAAAGCTGAGCACCTCTTTGAAGTTGTCCACTGCTGTGGTGTTGCTGCCGTGCAGCTTTGCCTCTCGATGGCTGCCTGCATGGTGGTCAGTGAGCAGGCTTTGGACACTGCCTCCAGGCTGCGTCTGGGCAGGTACAGTCCCACAGTAGCTCTGTCTGGAGAGCTGGCAGGTGTTTGCTGTTCATAGAAAATGCGTCCTCTCTGAGAGGGCAGCTTCTGGAGTAAAATTTTTTGATGTGAAGGAGGGCTGCCAAGGGGACCTTCAAAGCATGCCCAGGGCCCCGTGGTATGCGCACAACAGGACCTTGAGTTCCCCGTGGGTTTTTCTCCAGCAGCTGGGGAAAAACTGTGATACAAGAGCAGCAAGGAGCTTGTCCGCAAGTGAACCGTGTTCAGGTCAAACTAATTGTCAAAAGAAACCAAGGGAGCATTGTGGATTTTGCCTTGTGTCTGAGCACTGTTATTCTGATATAAGATGACTTTTTGTTTTCTTGTTTGTTTATTTATCTCAGGCAGTTGTTGGAAGTAGTTAAAATAAAACATAAAAGCCCATGCTTATTCTGGAATAAGAGTGATTACAGGGAGTTACTAATGTAACTACAGAGATTTTACTACAGCAATTGTACCTTGTAGCTAAGAGAGCATTTCTGTGGAGACAAGCTCCAGTCATAGAAACACAATCTTAAAACACTGTTGACCACATCCATAGAAATTACTCTGTGTAGTCTCAGGCCAATGATTCTTTACTTTTAGTAAATAACTCGAGTCAATAAAAGGACAAGGTTTCATATTTGCATGAATGTATTCTGGCATCAGCATGACTGATGTCCTGCAAAACATGGGACCTCTGAGGTGGATGAAGCAGGGCTGAGGATGGGTTGCTATACTGACGCTGTTGTATCCATGATTTGGGGAAATACACAAGATATTCTTTAGGTCTTTAGCTCTATGACAAGCAGAAGAACAGGAGGGGAAAACAGTACAAAACTTCTGCCCGGAAAGTTACACCTGTGGCTGTGTCTAGGAAGGTCGGGCTCTCCATCCTGTTTCTTCCCAAAACCTTTCCTCAAACCTGTCAGTTTTATCTGTATTTAAAAAATAAACCGAAAGAGAAACAAAAAAGCAAAAAAACAATCCCCCAACGATCTTAGTCTTACTTTTCCTATGGCTTCCTTGTGAGATTCAAATGTTGCAGTTTAGAATAGTCTGCCTGGGATCTAGCAGCCTCATGTTCCCTACAAGGGAAGGTGCAAGGTAGGCCTTTGGTTGTACAGATTAGTCCATGCATCTGTTCTGCTGCTCATGCTGTCCTGCCAAGGGAGAAGGAGGATGCGTTGGTGTGTCATAAGAGACCCTCTTCCCCACTGAGTCTTGTTTGGCAGAGGGTCACCTATGTCAGTGGCATCTCAAGAAAATGCCAGACAGGCAACTTGACTCAACAAGGATCAGCACCGACTGATGGCTAAAGGGAGCTGATGAGGGAGTGGCATGGTGACTTCCTAAGTGCCACTTCTTAAATGTGAAAAAATCTGCACTGCGGATTTCCCCTCTGTCCTTCTAGTTTGTTAGTTTTTGCTTTGAAGTAGTGTGAGTACTCAGCAGTGGATATTATCTTGACTTCTCTGGAAAGGAGTCATGTCATTCCAGAGTCACAGAATGGTTGCAGTAGGAAGGGAACCATGAAAGTCATCTTGTACAAACACTCTGTTCAAACAGGGTCACCTAGAAGAGGTTTCCCAGGTATATGTCCAGACATCTTTTGATTATCTCCAAGGATGGAGATTCCACAACCTCACTGGGCAGCCTGTTGCATTTTATGAAGAATATCTGAGCCTAGCCTGTCTTCTGACAGCAGCTTAGTGCACAATTTGTTTTTACACCGACAGCCACAGTTCATCTAATTGCTGTGACCTGGTGGCCAGAAGGATGGCATTCTTCATATTGGCATTAACCAACGGCAGTGTTACTACCTGCTGCAGCATTACACTGCCACTCAGGTTTCCTCATGTGAGCATGCTTTTTAAAGCATGTGGTTTTTTCCCAATTACCTTTCTATTTTTAGGAGAATATCTGACCTATTCTAAGATGGCCTTTGTAGACTCATTCTGGGGGTCATCAAATACTTGTAGACCATGTTTGTCTGGTGGTAGAGCTTCTTTGGTGACTTTGTAGCCAAAACCTCAAAGGATGAAGCATACAGATCCTAGATTCTCTGGCATTGTAATTTATGTGTTATGTATGTGAACACCAAGCAATTTACCTTACTTCATGGTTCCTGAGAAATTGCATCTTTGATGCAGAGGAAGACTTGGGGTAGTCTGTGCAAAGACAATAATCTATAGAGTGTGTGAAGCATTTTTTTTTTTAAGGTGGGAGATGTGGTTGCCTGGCACAGGGGAGAATAAGTTGTGAAAAAGTATTTGGAAGGTTCAGGGGGAAAAAAGCTAAAAAAAGGTAGAATATAGAAGATTAAGAGAATCTGTTGAAAATCCCAGCTGCTTTCTGTATGGTGTGTGCCGCACTGAGATCATAAAATTTCTAAGCTGCTAAGTGGAGTGGAGTACCTGGAGCTCTTTCAAAGTCCATAAAACCCATGTAGGAAAATGCTGCAAGTGAACTCTGTAGGAGCTGTGAAATAGCATTACACACGGTGTGTGTTACCTGGATTAACTGTACTCTTGAAGATAAGCCAATCTTACCTTCTCACAGCCCTTCTTATTTCAATAGGAGTATTTGTGGATGCTAAATGTTCAGTCTGTTTTGACAGGTATTGCTTCTATCTCATTGCATAGTTGCCTGCAGGTTACAGGCGCTGTTTTTATAGAATGCAATGGATATGTCTACCAGAGAAAAAAGCTCACGTGCCTCTCTGCTTGGGCACTGAACTGACTGGATGTGAGAACAAACACTGGCACAGTACTAAGCCCGTGCTTACATACCTGCCTCATTTGCAAGATTTAGCATCTCGGATTCATGACTGTGCTGAAGTGGCCTCTACAGTTCAGGTAATGTTTGGCTAGCAAGAAAAACCAGCAGAAAATTCTCATGCATGTTGATGTATAAAAACATCTCCTGTGGATACAACACATTGGGATATTGGAGTAGCATTACAGAGACAATATTTGGAGGCTTTTTTGTTTCAACATAATTACTTTATTTAAAATATGAGAATGTGTTTTAGGGTATTTAATCAACTTGACTGCAAGAATTGATGAAAAGGAAACACATAATTAGAGAAGTTTTGCCAGATGATTGTGAATTCTAAATTTTGAAAGTACATGTTGCCTGACAGAAATATCTTCGGGAACCCAGTAGTTTTACTTAGCTTGGCACGGGCTTGAAAACTTGCAGTGGTGGAAATAAAATTGAGATATGATTGCTTTTTAACAACATGTATATTTGCAAATTATTAGTACAAATAAAAAATACCCTTGGGTAGTTCTTAAATTTGGCAAATGAACCAAACTTTTTACAGGCATCATTTACAGAGATGAAAGCATGTGGTCCAGGATAAAAAGCAAGGAGATTGTGGAATGATATTAAATGCTGAAACTTACACAGTGACTTAGAAGCATATTTCACTAGATTAAAGGGCAGGTTTGAGTCTCTTTCTGTAGGCTAAAATATATAAAGCCCTTCAAATGAGGGTTGATGGTTAGAAATGGAAGCTCCTAATTTATGTCAATACACATTTTATAAAATGTGAAGAGTTTAGGTGAAGTATACTCCTTTTCAGGCAGCATATAGAATTGTAACAGCTCTTAAATAGAGTGCAAGTTCTCTTTTTTCTTGTAAAAAATGTTGATGTGAAATTGAAAACTCCTTTCGGACGCCTGCTGGGCTGGCAGGATGTCAAATTGTTTGGCTTGACTGTCTCTCTTTCACTCCCTTGACATTGTTTACAGACAACATCCTCAGCTCCAACTGACTGTATTGAAACATCAGCTAATTATGGGCCAGAGGATTTGGAAAAGGGCATCATATTAAAAGAGTCTCCATGTCTTAGACAGGTCAGGAATATACCTTGCTGCAGGCAAATCACAAAGTGCTGTCCTGAGCAAAGGGTGTGGAACGAGAGGGAGAGAAAGGAGGTAGAAAGAAACCAAAAATGTTTTTAGGCAAGTGCTTTCTGGCATCTGATTACAGCTGGGAAAGTGAGTGATTCCCAGCTTTACCTCAGGTTATAAGGCCCTCTAGACAGAGCATATTTGCCGAACTCAAGGAGGAGTGGGTACTTCCCACAGGCACTTTTAGTCAGGGTACATCGAAGCTGCAGTGCCAACATGGATCTTAGGTGGATTCATATCTTTGGTATCCCTGTAAGTGTTTCTTGATTTAGGTATCAGAGCGATTTAAACCAAATTTTGCTGAAGTGTGTGCCTGTGTTAGCCCAGATTTGCCTGTAATGTGTACTGGAACTTGTGTACCTTGCAGTGAGACTAAATCATTCCAGGCCATTAGTTCTGCAATGCCTTTGCCATGGAGTTCTTGGAAAACAGGCAAGTTCTCCTGCAGCTGGACCAGCTGTCTGGAAGGGAGTCCTAAAGCCTCCCGGCCCAACATTCTATAAGGTAGGACACAGGTAACCGTCAAATCCAAAGTGTATTTGGATGGTTTTGGAGGGCAAGGGCTCACATCAATGCTAAAGAGTGTGACGGAGCAGGGAAACTCATGGGAGATTATTGGCCACTTACAGATTAAGAGGTACTGGGTCAAATTTGGGGGTTGGATGAGATGATCTCCCGAGGTCCCCTCCAACCATAACCATTCTGTGATTCTAAGAAATTTGACAATGCAGTCACCACAGAGGAGGCTAACTCAGGCAGAGGCTTTGTTTTGGTGTTAGCCAAAGAGTTCTTGATATTGCTGAATTTCTAAAATATATAATGCTTTCTCTTATGTATAGCCTTCTCTTTAATTATATACCCTTTCTTCTCAAATGTAGCTGAAATAAATAATGTGATACAGAAGGTGAGTAACTGGGAGTTTGTCACGCTTTTATCCTCTATTATCTGTGTGGAGTTTTGCATACACAAAGATGATAAGTGACCAAGTGACATAGATTTTAATGTTTTATCCAATAAATTTACTCAAATGAATTTGCACAAATTCACATGAGATTCTCTAATTTTTTTGGGAAAAAAGAAAGAACTCAACACATTAAAAATTTATGTCCCGTAGTTCATCTGCTTAAAAAAATTTCATGGAGCGAAAATAGAAGAGTTGGATCCTGTTCTGACTAAGGGAATTTTCTTTGGGAGCTTTATCTACCAACTGTGCTTATCTGTTCTCAGGAATTACAATGTGGTTAGTTTACGGTCTATTATGCAAAGTTGCAGGCAATGTGTTAATGATATTGTTAATTTAATAACTATGTTCTGCTCTAATTAGTAAAACTGAATATCATATTGCTCATCCTGGATCACTTTCAGTGCTGCTGCTTATTTTTTCAGTGTTTTAGCTCTTCTCATTAAAGCATGTATGTACAAGCCAACACACCTTGTGAACTTTGGAAAGAAACTCAAAGCCCCCAGCATTTTATTGTGTCTATCATATTAAGCAAGAAAATAATCTGGTGATTTGATAAAGAAATTATTGCGGCAGGACATCTTCTGTGGGTTAGGGAATAGAACTGACTAGAATCCTTTTCCATCTCCTCTGTTAAATGTAGGGTAAAAGACAATGCTCTGAATTGGGAATGTAGCTGAGAGAGGTTATGGCACAGGGAATCTAATTATCCTCACATTCAAATGTTTTGGTTAGAGGTAGGTAAAATGGAAGGTTACACACTGTAAAATCCCTGTCATATTTATTCACAGTGTTATAATTTGCAACAAATTTTTAAAATTAAGCATACTTGTTTCCTGTGAAGTGATTGAACAGGAAAGGCTTAGTACTACAGTAAGAAAAAGCAGCTATTTTAAAATGGTCTTACCTAAATATGAGATATATAAATGTGTGTCAAATATGTATTGTGCTGAGTTCTCTCAAGACCACTGTGAAATGCAGATGTGTTAGCACTTAAACATCTTTCTGGAAATGAATGGGTACTTCACTTAAAGACCTAGGAAAAGACCTGATGCTTGTCCCACAGCTTGAATATTAATCTAGACTCCCCAGACTTTTATAAAGTACATGGGACAATCTGATGTAAGGATTGAACAGGCCTCTGGGAGGAACCCTAGAAGGTGAGAGAAGACTTGAATTGATGTTTGAGATTAACAAACCCAACTGGATCACACAAAGACCTTGAAATACTTAAAATATCTGATGCCAGATCTTCATGTGATACATTCTGTACTCCAGTATACTAACAGAGCCTTGGTTACCTCAGTGTGTAGTGATATAGGAAACCCACATCAGCCTCATTGGTTTTGAGGTAGTTACCAGCACTCAGGTAGAGATTTGGAGGTGATATTAACTAATTCTGTAACAGTTTTGGCTTCAGAGTTCAGGAGCACTTAAAAAATTTAAATGTATTATTCAAATTTAGTGGAGAGAAGTTTGTGCAACAGCAAAGAGACTCATCAGGAAAAGGAAGTAATGAGTAGGGCCACAGAGTAATCTGCATCACTGAGCCCTAAGGAAGGCTGTTCAGTGGGAACTCCTCTGAGGGAAGGCTGGCATAGCTCCTACTGAAATCTGTGGCAGTTTTTCAGACAGTTCAGTAATTCCTCCCCCCCCCGCCCAGTACTGGTATACTCAGTCATGCTTCACACTTGCTGAAGAGAAAAGCAAGCAGCTTTGTTGGAACTGATACTGTTTTCACAGCAATCTTCTCCCTGAGCTTTCATGGTACAAAAAAATAAGACTGGGACCATACTCAGCAGGCTCAGCCTCTGCTCTGAAAATAATAGGATTTAGCTGTTGCCTGGGGCATGAGGGTTCTGGGTTAATTCACTAGCTGAAACGCTTGGCATCCTCGTCTGAAAAGCTCTCAGCCCACCCTCCAGTGCCCAGTGTGTACTACACTCAGAGGGCTGGCCTGAAAGGAAGAGACGCAGTTTACCCTTCGTCCTGCTCTCCATGACTCAGGGATGATCAAGGCAGCTTCCATACATATCTTCTTGGTCCTACAGTGTCTTTTCCATGACTGCAATGGTGCTGAGAGGATCTATATTCTGTTGAAACCTTTGGCATCATCTCTTTGTCCTCCTGCACTGGCTGCTACTCAGTAAGTCCTGCAGAGCACTTTAAAATTTGCAATGGATATTTTTCCCTCATTCACTTGACAAATACTTCCCCCCTACTGCAGAACTGGACTGTCTTGTTCTAATGGGGTTCTTCAAAGAGGATAAGCATCATATTTTTGCCCATTTTCAAAATGAGTGAATAAACATATTCTGGTGGATTCTAAATATGCAAAAGTGATTTTTTCCATATGATATTTGTTTCTGAATTTGGGGCACTTTTTTTTTCCCCCCCTCTTCATACAAATATATCTGTTCTTGTAAAAGTGTCATCAAATCCAGGGTGGGGTAAAGCAAGAGGAAGAGCTCCACCCAAGCTTAGTGGTTAGGACACTCATCTGAGATGTGGGAGATCCAGATTCGAGTCAGTGTTTTCCTGGTTCAAAGTAGGGACTTGAACCTGCTGACTATTGAGTTGAGGATTCAGGGCTCAGTCTCCCAGCATAGTTGAGGGGTTTTACTTTTATTTTGTATTGCGTTGAAGACAAATTTCAAACACTAAAATTATTCTGCTTGTAATGGAATATCTTTTTTCAGGCCAGCCCTAATTCCTTACATGGCAAACTCAACCAGGGCTCTGAGAAGCAGACATTGCCATGGCTTTGGACATGAATATTTGGAGGCAGAGCCATACCTGGGTGCCCTTTGGGCCCTGTGGGTGGGTGTGCAACAGTTAACTGTATGTCTGCTGCACATGGGCATCAACCAAATGCCAAACCTTCACGGACCAGAGGCTGCCACCAGAGCACTTCACATATGGGTAAATATGGGGTAACTCGGACAGTTTTTCTACACTGTAAATAATCTTAAGATACTATTTCTTGTGTCTTCCTGCTTGTCATCTTTCACTGCACTGGTTTAATTCATAGGGATTTAGACTATCTGCAGCATGTTGGGACACACTTAAAGGGCCATTTAAGTACCTTTGCTTGAGTCTTTCAGTCCAGCTTGAATCTTTCAGTCCAAATGAAGGAGCAGATTGGGAGGTTAGCTGAACACAGAAAGAAAAATTGAGCTCATTGAACAAATACTATCACTTCTGTGAAAATCTGATTAAGTGTTTAATGTCTGACAATATGGTTTGTTCTTTAAAAAAAATAATTGTGGTTCATTCTGATGTATCCCCACATTTCGGTATATTCAGCTGACTTATCATCACTTTGGACAAGCTTTCTCACAACAAGTGACTACTGATTTTTTTCTCAGTCAAAGAAAATTCTACTTTGCCTTTACTGGAAAACAAACTTGCATGAGTGAATAATTACACCTGGAGTATTTTCTAAGGAAAAACTTTCTGGTTTGGAACTAAGTTAGATTTTGATGAACTAACACTACTCAGTTTAATGCATGTTACTTATTACTTGGCTAGTATTTAGTAAGACAAACTGTTTTGGTTTCTGAAAAACTATAAGGGATTCCAGGTAAAGAGAAATTATAATGTGATGAGAGACATTGAGAGAGAACATATAACTTTATGTTTATAAAGCTGAACTATAGAAACAGAGTGACTACTTACGTAATAGATCAGACTCAGCTGGGGAATGGTAATTTGTGCCTGTTTATCTTGAAGATCTATCACTTTTAATGAAGGATAATAGCACTCACAACAGCCACATACGTGCCTGGAAAAAGCCTATGTGTGTAGGTGCAAAAATTTGCCTTGCCTCGGGCACATACACTTGAAAAATTGAATGCTGTGGTTATAGGTTGGTTTTGGCAGAATCATCAAGAAAAAACCCCATACCACACAATACTAGTATCTCATCAATTGTAATGCTGTATCTCTTTAACCCTTTGATTTGTTTTTTCCTAAATTTTTATTGCGCACACCACGATAATTTTGGAGTTACATGTCGGAATTACTGCAAATTTGAACAGCTAAAACAATCTCCTGGTACTAGTTTGGTTTTGTGCTGCTAAAATTGAGTCTCTGCTTGTGCCAGAGACTGTTTATCATTTACAGTATTGGAGGTAACACCTGAAACTGCACTGTGCTAGGAGCCCCTTTCTGCCAGAGATATTTGTCTCTCTAGTTCTGTTTCTCTAGTTTAACCAATAGGATTAGAGAGGTATCATCTCTATTCACCAATCATGTTAATTCTGTATCAGAACACCTTATAAAAGGTAGTAAGAATTAGACAATAAAGCCTTCTCTATGCTCTTTGCCTTCTGAAAAGTATTTGGAGTCATTCATTTTCTCGTGTCCTACGACAGTAGCCCATGTGCAGGATGCAGCAAATCAGTGACAAGCTGCACCAGCCTCCAGGGTGACAGCAGTAAGCGTGGCCACTGCACTGAACTGCAGCTGCTGATGGCACCCCAGAGGGTGGGCACTTGTGGGATTCTGTCTTGTCCTACTTCAGTCTCCACTGCCACACCACATAAGTCCTGTTGCTGTGGGCCAAAAGGTGTTTAGGTGCTTGAGGTTTGTTTGCCTTGTATGTGTCAGTTGTCTTTCACAGAGATTTCCTCTGGCTGCAGCTACACTGACACACTAATATCCTGAAAAACCTTTTCTTCTTTCAGGAAAGCTTCTTCTTTTTTCACAGCTATCTTCTATACCCATCTGAAAAGCAAGTGTTTTTTGTGCTTCCTAAACCCAAAAGACGTCTAAAATGCCAGATCAAGACTGAGTGTTTTAGCAGCAGCAATTGAGGAAGAGGCTCTTGCGAGCACATCTGTGGCAAGAGGACAATGTCCCCAGCTGGGCTGTTTCACATCTGGTATCCTGCAGTGAGGGTTTCCTGTGACCAAGTTTTCATCCATGCAGAGAGGAGAGACCTAGGTACTTGATGGGAGATGTAGCCTGCCCAGGACATTTGCCTCCATTTGAGACATGTTTAAGCAGTTTCCAGATTTCCAGATTAAATCTCTTATTTTCAGTTGAACATATCTTGCTTTTCAACCTTTTTGGTTTTGCCCCAGTCACTGTACTTTTCTGTGGAAAGACCAAATAGAGAGATCATACTTGTTCTCAATACACCCTTTACAGGACAAAAACTCCAGCCATTTAATGAGGATTCTTAATAAATTATTATTGCTTCTTATTGCTTCCATTAGAGGCATCTCTGAAAACACCTGTACTTTTCCATTTAGTAAGAACAGCTCATCTGATAATCAGACCAAAATATTGTTTCTGACAGTGAGAGGTAAAGGATTGCTGTATTCTTGCTTTTTTTTGTTTGTTTGTTTGTTTTTGTTTTTAATCTCTGTAATCTCTATTTAGGACAGCTAATAATTTCTGCAGAGCAATGTGTGAAGAAAACACATTTGTTAGTATGTGGTTTTAGAGGGAAAAATTTCTCTTCTGTATGCTGCTTCCACAAGCCAGAGCAGTAGAAAGCTTTTCTAGTCAAAAGCCTCTGTAAGTACATTGTATTTAAGGTGTTGGTTTTGTAAGATGGTTAATTATTTTTTATTTAAAAAAATATATAGAGAGTTTAGCTGAGTTATTTAAAATACATTTGGTTTCATTATAGTAGAGATTCAGTTGCTTGCCCTTTACAGTGTATTTCTCAAAATAGTGTTCTCCTGTCATTTTTAGCTGCCTTTGTTTCTGTCAAAATATGGAACATTTTTAAATTGCATTAAAATGGTTTAAAATTAGACTATATGAGTATAATTTGGATAATATGTTAGATTTACTCAGTCTAATGAGCCAGGCCTACTTTCTAGATACATTTGATATATTTTGGTATTTTATCTGAATGTTAATAACTCAATGAAGTAAATAAAAGGGGAATAAAACAAAAAAATACTCTAGTGAAGTAGAAAAAAATAAAAATGGTGTAAGTATAGCAACAATTAGGAACTGATTCTGCATTATTTTCCCCCTAAATTCCCTTTATTTTGTAAAGATTTTTCTAGATAAAGCTTTACCTAGGTAACTTTCCCTTTCAAGTTAAGAACCCACAAATTTATTCAATAAGACTTGGAGTGGAGATTTCCAGTCCTTAACACACACCAAGGAGCTATGCTCATGCATTCAGTACTGTTTACAAAAATGGACTAATAAGAGAAAATAGCTTTATCATTGTGGTTTTCCTTGTGGTCAGCATCAGCACAGGAGAAGGAAGGGTATGGAGGAAGGGTAGTCACATTTCAACAAAAAGACAACAGAGCAAATCTTGCTGCTGGGGGGTGTAAGGCCATAGCTAACTGCCAGCTTTAAACGAGTGGATGCAGAATCTTTGCTGCATCCAGAAAAGAGTATCTGTTGCCATATCAATAGAATTATTCTAGAGAAGTAGGAAGAAAGTCCAACGTACTCTTTCTGTTTGCATGTTTAATTTGCTCTTGCAAGGTATATCTTGCAAGAGACAATCTTGGGGGTAAATTTTCCCAAGCGAGTCTCTTTAATCCCACTGAAGTGAGATTTACACCCTGTAGTTGGTCCAAGGTTTGTGTTCCAACTGCCAAGCCCTGAGCAACCTCCTCATTATTTTCCACCATGGATTTATGCACCAGTTTGCCATTGAGCTAAGTACCAGATGCATATTCCTCTGGTGACCTAAATCATAACATATATATATATATGGATAGCAATGACCTAGAATCATACAACTGTTTCTGTGGTCCCTCCTCACCCAATCCGTGGGTAAAAAAATGAGGAACTAAATAGAGGAGTTGGGAACGAGACAGTTCTGGGGCCCTTGACATGTCAACTGTATAGGGTCCCACCGATTTCTAGCAAAGGGCACCACAGAAACTCCGTCTGAAACAGAGTCCTTCATAGAGCTGAAGTCATCCCTGCCAGCCAAAAAGTCTGGTGGTTCCAGTGATGCTTGCATGACAGGTACTGGGGGAACTGAGACCCTTTGCAGGCCCTGTTTGGATGAGTTTGTGCATGAATGATGGGCTTGTACCATCAGTATAGGGGTATTGATACATGTGAAATGCCTGCCATTGCAAAACATTAAATTGCATTAAATTACATTATACTAGATCTTTTGGATGAATAATTTGCAATATTCATTTACCCAAAGGGCCCTGTCTTGAGGTCTTTTACCTAGCTTAGATTCCCAGCGACACAGAAATGAGAGTTGAGGCAACTGTGTTTGGAAACTTTACAAAGAAAACATATGTATCCACTTTGCTCAACGTGGGTGTCTGAAGAAATGCTAAAAGGTGTCCAAGATGCAAATGTTTGTTTATGAAACATTCTAGAGAATTTCACAATGGCATATAAGAGCAACCTAATTTTCCATTTGAACCCTTGTACATCAGATATGTGCTGTATGGATATCCACTCAGCAATTGTCCTGTCATTCCCACTGACTGGTGTTTCACGAGGTTAGCGTGACAGCAGAGTTTCTTAGCCTGCAGCATCATGACTGCCTTGTGCTAATCCAGGTGTGTGTTCCTCCTGAGAAAGGTGTCTAACTGGCTGTTCTGCCCCAGCGGTGTTCAGCACCTGTGCTGATGGAGCAGCGTGGAGAGCACGGGGTAGCTGATAGATTGGGTTGTTTTTTATGTGAATAAGTTCCCAGATCTACCTCCCTGTGCAGTCACACAGGGATGAGGACTTGCACAAGGTAAGAGATAGCATGATCAGACCCACTCCTTGCAGCAGCAAGGCTCACTTAGTGCACTTTGAAGCTCCATGGTGTTGTTTGGGGTTTTCCCTGAATCACAGAACTTTCTGAGTTGAAAGAGGCCCACAAGGATCATCAAGACCAACTCATAAGCAAATGAACCCTGCAGGGATCAAATCCACAAACCTTGGCATTATTAACACCATGCCCTAACCAACAGAACTAATCTCAGGGTCAATGTTGGCTCGGTGTTAGTGCAGGTAAGCCTTCAGCACAATGAGCGAAACTAGATCCTTGCACAGTGAATGCATGCCGGCTTCCCAAGGTACCAAAGGTGGATTTCACACTAATGATAAGATCTTTCAGCATGACTTACTACAAAGTGTCCAAAGATGGCTTTCTCACTCCACCCTCTTCCCCCTGTTGCTAAAGCCCAGGATAATAACCAAAGGCTGGGAAGCAGCTGTCTGCAAACTTCATTTAAATTCCCCTAATTCTTGAGCATATTGCAGGAGAACTTCTTCTTAGTTTCTGTCAGTTATTTTTTAGAATCTGAATCATATTGCAAAACTATGATACAGCACTTCAGCATGTATTGCAGAGTTTCCGGGATCATGTGTAGCTGCAAACTTTCACTTCATGCCAATGTCCTGCACGCTGATGTTTGAACTTTCTAAACTCAATGTTCTGAAAGCATGGAGGTATTTTGAAATAAATCCTAAGTGGATAAAAAAAAATATCTCGTATTTTAATCCCAGTTAACCTTTTGATGAGAAAAAGTACAGAGTCGGGCAGTATAACTGGAAGTCCTGTTGGTCTCAGTGGTACTATTCATGGAATAGCTCCTCTTCTGTGTTAATGAATCAGAATCTGCAGCTGATTAAATAATCTCTAAATTCAACATCATTGAACAGGGAATATGCAGAAAGGAGCTATAATTACCACACAGTCACAGATCAGGGTAAGTGGACATTTTTTGGTAGTGCACTTCAAAATTATTGAACCTTAGCAAAAGTCCTAAAGTTGTGGATGCAGCTGAGATGGGAGTTGATATATTCTGTAGGTTACCTCACCTTTTTAGCACTTTTAGCTTTAGTCTGAAAAATAGTCTCTTTTCCTATACCGTCCCCTCTTTGTAACTCAATCACTCTTTAATGATTCAATGCAAAGTTGAACAGTGGCTCCCAAAAATGCTGAGAAAGCCCTTCCTCCAGTATCAGTGGGGTAGTAGGTATGTACCTCAATTACAGAAGGGAGTTAAACTTGTTTCTCTTCCACATTGCCTTCTGGGTGAATTTTTGCCCATGAGCTTTTATTGAAGATGGGGCTGAAGCCAATGGAAGATGACCATGTGCTGTGAGGAGACCGCTCTGCAGGAAGCACTGAGCTTCTTTATTTGCTTGAATAGTGTCAGGGAGATGGAGGCAGCTCCTACGAGTCTGCTGCATAGATCTCGGGCTTACCTGTGCCCAGATCAGGCACACTAGCGTGGGTAATTCAGACCAAAAGCAGCTGGGACTTTGATGATTAGGGTCTTTTTTGTCTCCAGGCAGAGGGTTCAACATATTTTTAGAGTAAGTTTTGCTGAATCAAAGAGAGAATTTCCTGATTGTATTAAAATTAACACAACAAAAAAAATTAAATTCAGTCCTGATGTGACTCCTAATTGAATAGATTCATCAGGACCTTACTGTGTTATTATATGTCTCAGATAGTGGCAAAACTTGTGTGGACATCTGAGAAATTGGTACAAATAATGGAATTTGAGTTCTAGGTCTCATGGTAGGCAGAAGGCTAAGCTCTCTTCTTTTTGACCTGATTGATATTTGCTAATGACAGTTTAGATGCCTGGCGGTGTTTCAGTATCATTTGAAAATTCATTTGTATTTTTAAAACTCTTACATGAGTTGTCAAAGATTCTCTTCTCAGGACATTGTGCTGTGTCACTTGAGCAGGGGTTTAAGCACTTTTGAAGGAGCTGATCCTGAACTGGCACATTTCGCGCAGGTGGATGTTGGATCCTGGTGTTCCATTAAATTTACCAATGCTGATCTTTGGTGATGTCCAGTAAACTGGGAACTGGGGTGGGAACCCCCTCAGAATGGGTTTTCTTGGGAGCAGTTTGGTTCCTTTGGATTCCAATGTAGTCTGAAAATGTTAGAAGCTGAGCTGTTCCTCTTGTTCTGGGACAACTCAAGGGTCTGAGTTTTTTTGATAAACTGGTAGCAGGAGGTGAAGGTGAAAAAAGAATTACAAGAAACATGGTGAGAAATTAGTTCTGTAAAGATGGCTGAGTCCTATTTTTCTCCATCAGTTTGCTGCCTTTGCTATTTGTATAATTCATTGCAAAATCTTTCTGACAAGTCTTTTGTTTGGTGGGGAGGACAGAATTATGAAAGTGCTTTGTTGAGCTCCTAATTCCCCTAGCTGTCCTGGTGTTGACACCTAATGTACAGAGCAGCATGACAGTTAAGATCAGCATTCATCAGCAGATAATATCAGCAAAGATTTTATTTCCTATGATAATCAAATGTGGTATCACTGATATCTGATGACAATTTCTGTCTTTTTAATAATTTTCCCTCTGTGGAAAGCCTTGAATACTCAGCTATAGTTGCATTCCTGGAATCATTTATTCTCTGCACAGAGATGCAATAAGATGTTTTCTCCAGTTAAGCCAAGACTGAATTGTGCCTCAAGGACTTAGTCAGCCAGCTGCTGAATGTTTATCAAACTGACACAGACAACCCTCATCCCTGAAAGGGAGATCGAATACCCCTCACAGGAACATGATCTTCTTTCAGCCTTTTGAGCATCACAGTGGAGCCCACATTGACTTGCTGGCTGAGCACAGAGGGAGAGACGCCTGCAGCCCATTACCTCTGCCCTCACCAGCTGCGGCAGACAGACTATGCTGCAGGTTCCAGGGAGTGTGGGGATGTATTTGGACAGCTGCAGAACATGAAGAAGGGGAAGAAAAAGGGCTGTCTCTGGGCATACATGTCCTGATTTATAATGGAACTATATTTATGTTAGTTGTAACCACATTATTCAATATAATTGGGGTCAAGAATTGAATGAGTCTAAAAGAATGCAAAAAATAGTTTCAAAACTCCTATTATAAATAAAGACCTGGTTTAGAGGTTTTGTGAGAACTCCAGAAGCTGAAAGGGTAGTAAACCCCCAGTGTTTTCCAAAAGACAATACCAGAAAAACCACATGAAAATTCCTCTCAGTGGAGATTGACTGCTTTAAATTTATTTTTTTATTTTTTTATTGGTCAGTCTCTCATCCTGCCCTCACTGTCAATTTATTTTCACGCTATTTCTGTGCAAGCTGACTGATTCATCACTGGTACATTCTAATACCAGTCAAGAGCAGGGACTTGTTGTTTGTAGCTGCCAGGAGGCAGCTTCCACCCACTCAGCATGCACCAAGGTATCAGCAGCTGTCAGTCAAACAAAGCCACAGCAGTTCCCTCCAGACTTGTTCTGTTTGTTAGATTTCCTACTGGGAAATGTATGTATTTTCCCCCAGCTGCATTTTGGAAGGCTGGCCACTGGGCTGAGGCCAGTTCTGCTCTCCTTTACATTTTTGTGCTGCCCTAGAGCAATATTTGTTTGAAGGGTTCCCAGTATTTGCCTAATTTTTTTGCATCTTGCTTCTTTGCTTATGCTCTGCCTGGTAGGATGATACCAAGCCAACAGTGGAAGCTGTGTGTTGGCACACCTTTTAAAACATGAATTTTACCATGTTTAGCTCTGTCTAAAGGGATGCTACTCTCATCAATGACTATTCCTTCTCTTCATAGTTTTTGAGCAAATGTGAAGTCTTCCCCCTTTCCCAAAGTTTCTCTTTCTACCCACTCCTGCCTTCTTCTTTCATGATACTCTGAAGAAACACTGACTAATAGTTCTCTGCAATCAACTTTTTATGGCTGTGTTGCCACAACTAAAGAAATTTTCATAATTTTGACCAAAAAACCCCACCAGAATGTGACTTGTGAGCTGTAGTGATGCAGATATTTTCTGTTACAGTTAACCTTTGCTCTTCAGTTAAAGCTGTTATCTCAGACCTAAGCCAAGGGTCATAGATAAAACCTCCCTGGTTTTTTCCACCTCTTAAGCTGAGTTGCATCAGTGAACCATTAACTTAGTAGATTATTTACTGTTACCTTTATGGAAGAAATGCATACTGTACTTTTTCTGCATTGCATGGGTTTGATTTATGTATGGCCCCAGTTCTATAGGTTCCTCTCTGAGGCAGGGCCTTCATACCATGGAAAAGTAAACAGGCAACCAAAATTTGCCCGAACAGTAGTCAAAACAGAGAAATTCACATACTTTTGTCCTCATATCTTTTCTATTTAACATGCACCACTAACAGTCCTGATTTGCACTGGCAAAAATCTAATTACAGCAACATTAGACTCAGATAAGAGTTCGCCTCAAGTTAAACTGCAAAGGCTGGGATCTGAGTTGTGCCTGGATCCTACAGGGAGCTGCAGCCAATTAATTATAGCTCCCTGATCTGAGGACAGGTTACAAGCATTAATTGGAGCAATGTTAGAGAAGGGATTACAGTGTCTTGGGGGCTGCTCTAATCACGACCACGTGCCAGTGGCCATTGTGGCCGGTCAAACACAGCCTGTGCTGGGCTGCCCCTCTGTGCCCTTGCTGTGGCCTTTCAGGGGGCTGCAGGAACCGCTTGCGCCCACTCTGTGACAGGGTAAAATATCCAGGCTGAAAACGAGGGAGTTCTTCCAAGGGGGCAGCATATGGAAGTGGAGAGGCATGGGCTGGCTAAATCATCCTCCCATTGGGCAGTCCAAGAGGAAGAGATAACACAACAGGCGACATCTGCCAGCAGTAACCAGCTTTTCTGCTCCTTGCCCAGCAAATAGAGTCTTCCTGGCATGGCAGTTTCTGCTTCCTCCCAGTTTCACTGGCCTATCTTTGAGTGTCGGATTTTACAGCAATTTTTAGGGGGTGGACATCCCCATTTCTTCCTCAGCACACTCATCTTTGCTGTTGACAAATGTCATCTCCCCTCCCAACATGTTGGAGCTCCCCAAAGCAAAGGGAGTGGAGTGTGAGGAAATAAAGGGATTTGTCTGATTCAAGTTTCATTTGGTCTTTCAATCAATTGAGAAATAAATGTGATGTCCCCCTCCACTCCCTATTGACTGGGCCTGTGCATGTAGGTCAGGCATCTGGAACTGGATTTTCCAACGGTTGGGAAAGAGCTTAATCCTTAAGAGGAGATTTGCAAGGAGGTGTGGAATAAAAGGGATAGGCTCCCGAAGCCCTTACAATAGGAGCCAGATAGAGGTGATTCACTCAGTTCTGCTAGTTGCCTTTTACAGATGCCCTTTAGAGGAGGCCAGAGCTCCTAGAGAAGGGCAGTGCAAGCCAGCTATTGCTGCTTTAATGATGTTTGCATTGACTTCAGCTCATTTCTTGACAAAGCAGAGCTTACTACTGCTTTCTTTCTGTATGGTGGGGAGGGATAATTTTAATCTCTTCTGACGAGCAGGTTTAGTTCAGCATTGCTGCTTTGCTAATGGGAATAGCTGGGACTGACAGTGGTGTGCGGGGAGCAGACCAGGAGCTTGACCCACCTGCTCTGTAGCACATGGTTTGATGATCCTTCAGAGGCTCTGCATCTTCTGAGCAATCCCCAAAAGGCTTTGGACTGCTTTTAGAAGCAAACTCCTGGTGGCAGCAGACAAGACTGGGGACAACACTGCTGGTTGCTATCTTGATAAACCTAAAGTGCCAAAAGTGGCTGAGCTTCTGGGGGCAAAGGGGAAAGAGAGGACAAACAGGGAAAACGTTGGGATCTCACTGTTTAATCACACACACAGCTGTCTTAAGCACTTGGCTGCTGTGCATTGTGCACCTCTGTTCAGCTTGAGCCTAGGTTATCCAGCTATGTCAGGGACAGACACTTACCTTTCTTTAAGAACCAGATTAAACCACAGAGCCAGAGGCTGGTGCAAACTAAATTTGGTCTGCTTTCCTTCCAATGCCCAAGAGTACAGCACCCTCTTGGATACAGGTCCAAGACTTCACATCTCTCAGTTGTGATGTCTTCTTTCCCTCTGGTCTGATGCTGCTGAGTGGTCTCATCAGAACTGAGTAGTTCATGCCATTATAAACTCCACTGAGTGACGCAGCACGTCACACACACACACAAACACACACTCACACTTTGATCAGAAGGCATGAACTCAAACTCTACTTTATTTGAAAGTCTGACTCTATATATAGTATATCTACAAAGGCCAGGGATTGGGGGAGAAGGTTGACACCTCTCCCCATCCCACTGGTCAGGACAACTTTCCATCAGCTGTCCATAGCTCTAAGAACAGGAATGTAAACTACCTTGAAACTATACAATAACATTGGCTGTGTTTACAGACCAGAGCATGAGAAAGAACCCAAAACATGAAACTGTGAAACAGAAGAGAAGGCTGAAAAAATCAGGGCAACAACTGAGGGCTCAGGATACATAGCACCCACCATGCAGAGCCCATCTCCCTCATCCTGCACTCTCAGGACACAGGCAAGTCCAGGTAGGACACCCCTTTCCATGTTCTGCAACTTGTGTCAGCATTTCCAAGTCCCCTGCCAGCAGCCCCCATCATCCCCGCATACTCTGCCACTCCCCATCTGCCACTTTTGGCACTGTCCAAACGCAGTGCAGCCCTCAATGCTCTTCCCAGACAGTTTAGGACAGTTGAATGAAAGGTTATAATCTGAGGTTAATTCAGAGTACTGTGTAATTTTCCTCCAAAGCAGTATATTGTATCTGCACCTGGCTGCATGGGACAAGATCTTGTGCTCCTGAATCAGAGTCCCCCTTTGCCCACCCTGAGTTGTGCACAGACATGTTGTAATGGGTGAGTCAGAGCAAGCAGGCTGAGAAGGGAAACAAACTTCTTTGAGTGCGTGCCACCCTCATTCGAGTGAAACTCAGAAGTCCTATTTGCTGCATGGATCTAACAATCTAACATCCTTCTCTTTTCTCTTTCCCAGCCTAGATACCCTTCACATAAAACAGCTCATATCAGTGAACATGGATGTTCATGTTAGTTGCCACAGTAAATTATTTTAGGTGAATTTTAAGTGACTTTAAATACACTCACTGAATCAGCTTTGGACTCATTCTATTAAGATCAGTGTGTCTTTGTGAGTAGTTGATGCTTTTTGTTTCCAGCTATAACATAGTTTGTGCTTTAGCCCTGACCTTGCTCTAGCCATGCTTATTTGCCCCTTTTTAAAGACTCCTCTAGTAGGACTGTTGGAGTACAGGGCATGTGGAAAACCCCTCAAACTGCCCTGGAGGGTCCAAGAGCCTGGCTGGGACCCCAGGAAAGCATTGCCTTGGACCTTAGTCCATGGGAAAAACTTCCAACCCTCATAGGTGAATTGAAAACAACAAAAATTTAAAATAGATAGTAGTTTAGTTTGTCACAGGGTGAAAATTTGTAGTTTTGGGGTTTTAGTATGGAAGTAGATCAGAGCAAGATGGAGAATTTTGGGCAGTGTCTCATCTTCTTCTTCTTCTTCTTCTGCTCCATCTCTTGCTGTGATGGTGGCACAAAGACGTTGGTAGAATGAATTCGAGGTAGAAATTATGTGTCTAGAATAGGTGACAGTAACTGGCACAAAACTGTAAATATAGTACGTTTTTAGAGTTAATTGGATTAGAAATCTTTAAAAATGACCTTGGACTCTCTGTCCATGTTCCTGTAGCTTCTTTCCTTCAGCGCACTGAGTCTGCTGTAAGGCCTTGAGATAAGAAACAGAATAAACTCCTTTGAAGACTGAGCCACAGGTTCCATCTCATCTTTTAAACCCTGGCACGGGACTCTGAGAGACAGAAAACCCCTAACTGGGGAAATGTAGGGGTGAAAATCCGTACATAGGACTGTGTAGGTTATGACTGTGTGGCTTACAGTAAGGTTCTAGAGGAAACAGTTCAGTCCTATCCTTAGTGTTCATGGTGCTGTTCATAATCAGTGTCAAGATAACAATCTGCTAGTGTTTTTCCAAAGGAATGAAGCTATAATTTTCCTCTGCATGACTTTAGCTCTGAAGAGGAGCTTGTTTTGCCCCTTATTACAGTAGATGATTTCAGAGTTGAGCAAGATAATGAAAAAGTTGAGGTTAAGTAGGGTCAGGAAAAGAAAGCCTGTGTGGCCTTAAGTGTCCTTAACAGGTGGATTTTAAGTACGTTTTTCCTTCTCGGGAAGACACAAATAATTCAATTCTGATTTTCCCACAGCTTGAAACTTCTATTATTACTCTTATATATTTTCTTCTATTCTGTGCCTCAGTGCATGTGTTACTTTTAGCTGCCTGTGGCTCTCTCTGGTAAATGCAAAATGTCATGAAAAAACCTTCAGCTGCAGGACAAGAGGGATGTAGTAAAAGTACACCTGTGTCGCTAGCTCTGTTCATGGTGGTGCTGTCCAATAGCTCAGTTCTCTGGGATGCATGCGTAAGAAGTCCTGCTCAGGGGTATGCCTTGGGAAGAAGGCAAACTTATCTTTGGGCCATTCTTCCTCTGCAGGATTTGTGGCATGGCCTAGATTTTTTTCCCAGAACTTTTCTTCCAGAATTTTATAAAGGGAAAATATTGTTTTTCAGGAAATTGGATATTTCATGTTGACCCTTT
The DNA here is from genome assembly GCA_013397315.1 of Donacobius atricapilla. NCBI lineage: Eukaryota > Metazoa > Chordata > Aves > Passeriformes > Mimidae > Donacobius > Donacobius atricapilla. Next base: position 478,570 of record WBMY01007237.1, on the reverse strand, counting down.
CTCCCACAGAGGCTTTGGCTGGTGATATTAATTGCTCAAATTCTGCAAGAAGGAAATGTGGAATGAAAAAGCAAACCCTGGCTCTTTCAAGCTCCTCCTTATCATATTCATTGGCATTCAAAAGAGTGAGAACATAAATCTGTGTTGAAAATGCAGGTACTAAAATTCTGAACACAGTATTTTTATTCTCTGTGTTTAGATCTACTCTCATTCATTGTGTAGCAATTCCAATGAAGTCAGTAGATTTTACCCTACAGGAAAAAATGCACAAAGATTCAAGGTTTGCACAGAATTCAGTCCTCTGAAATTTTTGCTTTAGGGACAGTGATATCTTTGTCAAAGCTGGGAGCAGTGCAAATCACCCTTCAAATTCCTACTCCCCAAAAACAAATGGTGGTCTACCTCTTGGAGGCAGGGAGTACCAATGCATTACCCCTCCACAGCAGTTTCTGTAGGATTCCCTATGTGAAAACTTTATCCTTTCTAAGTTCACTGTTTCTCTCAGTCACTTGACAGTCTTTAAAACCAGTTTCATTTATGTATTGCTTCATCAGTGCTGTTCTTATGTTCTTTTATTTTTGGATTTAGAATTTTAGACCTGTAAGGTGTCTCTGAGTAAGCCATTGCTAAGATCCAGCGAGCTCCTGGGTCCTGGGAAGTGGAGAAAGACTGGGATGACTCCTCTTCTCTTTGCTCTCCCTGCCAGACCTTGCAAGGAGAAGCTCACTTGTGCCCAAAAAGCAGGCTTAGGTCAGGGGTTAAAAGCTGAGCACCAACCCCGGAACCATGCCAAATCACCAGAAAATATTGGCCTGGATTTTTCCGTGTAGATGTGTTTTGCCATTAGCTTTCATTTTAACTAGGCTTGGAAGTGGAAATATGGCAGAGCTAGTAACTGAATGTAACCAGGGTGATGAGAAGGCCGAGACTGGCCGTGTACAGAACTCCCACTCGTCTGTGCCTGCTGCGGGAGGCCATGCATGCAGGGTGCAGGCTTGAACGACTGCAGCAGTCCTTCTGCACGTGTGTGTGATGCCTGCTTAGTGTGCAAGGCGGGCGTGAATGGAGTGCATGCACTTGGGTGCATGTCTGCTGCTGCCCCCACTCCCTGGGGTTGCGCCGTTTAAATTTGAAAGTGGCTAATGATGTTTTCTACTTTATTTTGGTATGAATAAGGAAGTGCAATGCAAAGCCATCTTCACAGTCAGCCATTTTCAGTTCTCCTTTTTTTCTTGTCCTCCCTTGGACACGAGAACTCCTGTGAGTGCGTGTAGCTCAGAGGCAATCCACAATCACTTCAGAAATCATATGAGTTCTTTAGTTGATCAGATTGTACTGGAAGACTTTGTTCTGATTTCAGTAACAGAAGTATGCAAATAATGGAATCATTAAGAGCAGGATCCACTTTTTCACATACCATTGTCAATGAATTCCTTGCAGTTCCTTAATTTCGACATTTTACTGCAAATTTGTTGCTATAGTTCTGATATTACATTTTAAATCAGCATCTTAGATGTTGGTAGGATTACATCAATTATATAAGGAAAAAATCATGACTCTAGATGCAGTGATGAAGGGTAGAGTAGGAAATAGTGCTGAAAGATAAGCTGGCACCACAGCTGGTGCAGCAAGAAAACTGCTCAATTACAGAATAGTAGGAAATAATGGTTAGGAAAGATGTTTTCAGTGATTGAAGCCTGCTCACTTATGTGATTTTAGAGTTAAGATAATAGGCCCCCATATATTTGATATTTTTCCACAGGACAGGTTGTGTCCTGTTTCAGTGAGATCCACATAACAGGTGTTTATGCTAGACTTCTGATATTGAAGAGCAACTTGCCTTTAGGATACAGGTCAAAGGTCCCTCCCTCTTCCGTGGGAGAAGAGGACAGGTGGTGATGAAAAAGGACTGATGTTTGACCTGAGTTCCTGTGAATTCAGCTGAATTGGCAGAATGGGTCCTTTGAGGGAAAGTACGTAACATCTTTGCAATACATTGGACTTCCCAGCCTCATTCATTGCACAAGATGAGGTTGTTCTCCCGCTTACCTCCTTGTAGCATTACTGTGTTGCTAATAGCATGGATCCTCTGGTTCATTTACTAGAGGACCAGATTTTTTAAGCTAAAAATTGGGAATCCAAACCATGTGAATAAACCCTTTGGCCTTTCTTTAGGAGACCGCATGAATAATCAATGATTTACTTCAGCAGTATAAAGAGTCCTTATTATCATGGTGAAGTGGTTATATAATGCCTCTATCAGCTCTCAGAATTATATGAATCATTCTTCCCACGCAAAGTGAGTTTACATGCCTCCATGCCTGTCTAAGTGTTGTGACTACTGAACATCCCATTGACTTTTTCTTGCTAAAGTATGGGCATGGTAGTGTTGTGATGGTTCTCAGTGTCTAGTATTTCTGGGCTAACTTCACTAGAGTGAGCTAAATTGAGTCCTGGCCATTTTCCTCTCTGTATGTGTTGTAATAATCTCTTCCTCCCCTACCTGTCATCTCCTCGCAGCCTGTGACTGGTGGCCTCAGCTGCTCTGGAGCCTGCTTGGTGCTGTTTTGCAGCTCACTGACTGGCTGGGTGCAGCAGCAGCCTGAGGAAACACAGCAAATCTGAGAAGAGAGAAACCTGGTTTATTGGATGAGTTTCTAAATTCAGTGTAATTTAGATCAAATATTGTTAAGAGACCCCAAGCTATTGGCAGGAAAAATCTTGCAGAAGATATTTTTGTCACCAAAATAGTTTGCCAGGTTCTGGTCACTTTTGGTAACAAAACTGGACCTGCCAGCTTCTGACTCAACTGGCAATAATGAACAAATAACCCAAGGCAAAGTGTGGCTATATGTTGTCTTTCACAAGGATGGAAAGTACAGTTTTTCTTAGATGTGTTTTATTTTGTTTCTGATATTTTACATTCATATTCTTCATCAAACCAAATTTAGAATTTTCTCTTTAGAGGTCTGAATGAATGCTGCACCTGAAAAGGGCACTTGTTAGCTTTTACAGGCTCTTAATAATATTCTCAAAGGAGTAGCCACTATAAACAGGACCTGCACAAATAAGATATAGACCAGTGTTTAAAGCTACGCTGATGGTTTCCATTGATTATGCAACCCATTCAAATTTACAGAAGATCTATTTTCATTAGGAATTTCTGACTGAAGTCAAACAACCACACTAGACCAAATTTCAGATGCCAAAAGTCAAACCACAGTCAGACTTGTGAACAGTAAGTACAATACATAGAGAGGGATTTTGAAATGTTGTTTTAGTCAACTTTTCATAGTAGTGAAAGTGGCGTTAGCATTTAAGGAATTCGAGGTACAGTATGTTAGTTATTGAAATGCTTAAAAATAAACCACAGCGTATGCATTTTCACAGACTGGGAAGTCAAAGTGCAGAAAAATGAGATGACTTGGCTGGGGAGGCACAGTAGCCTTTAGTGGGTCAGACCATATCCCAGTTATCCAAGCCCCAGTGTTGGTGTTAGACAGTAAGGCCTGCTGCTTTCTGTGCAGCATTGTATCTTGTATAATAATTGCAATCTGAAGTAATTTTTCTGTGTTTTCTCAGCTGGGAGGGCTCTAAGAACTAGCTCTTTTGGTCACAAGGTGACAGTTTTCCTTACTTCTCACTAGGAGAGATGATTTACCAGAAGTGCCCTACAAAGAGAACAGTACTTGTTGCTGGGAAGTTGCATGTTCAAGTGTCCAAGCCCAAAACCACAATGTATTTGTTTTAGACAGTCATGAGATAACATGTTTTTTCTGTTGTAAGCTGTTAAAAATAAAACTAGGATGCAGAAAATAAATGCTAAACCAGAAGGAGTGCCCTAATTTCCCACGTAATTAAAACATCAGAGTTGCAGCACTTGGAGCTGAACAGATGTATAATTCAGGGATTGATTTATTTTTGCCCAGATTTAAAGAAATCGTGGCAGTTTCCCTACATTCCTAAAATTCATTTTTAAATCAGCCCTGTTCTGAGCACCATGTTGGCTGCTGACAGTGACTAGGAAGCAACAATACAAATACTACAATACAAAAGTATATCTACTTGGTTCATGTCTCCTGTTTACCACCTAACTTTTAGTTGAAAGCTGATCTTACAGGAGGCCTCATATCACTGGGCTTGATCTGCAAGTTCCTCAAGGCAGGGGGTACTGAGTTCATTTTCAAGTAAAGTAGGGTGGTCAAAGGCAACTGACGGTGAGCCATGTCTTCATCTCCATTATGGCACTTTTTATGTGGCAGTTGCCAACCTGGACAGCGATATACTAAAAGAACTGATTTCTTCAGCTAAAATTTGGTGAAGGAGCAGCTGCTGAGAAAGACTTATGCCATCTGTGTGTTAGAAATGCAAGGAAGGAGAGATGAGCATAAGAGATACATTTCTCTCAGGACTAAACCAGCTCCTCTTTGGGTATTGTAAATAAAACATGCCTAGTGCTGGTTCCCAATAAGAAGACAGTACAGTAAAAGGTTGTCTGTAATTTGAATTGGGAGTGATTGTCACTCCTAATTGTAATTAGCTCCTGATCCCAACCAAAAACATTTGTCCTCAGAACAACAGCTATAAGCTGTAGGTACTGTTTGTTTTGCACGTTAGAATTACACTTCCAGAGGCAGGTTTCCTTCTCCTTGCAGGGTTTGTATGATTTGACTGAAAAGCATGTAGCTCCAAAGCAGGTCCTTAAAGGGTTTCATGCCATTTGCACAGATGGAAACCACCACAGCTCCCACGGCTGCTCTGTGGGATGAGGGTGTTGATCTCAGCGACAGAAATTACTACCTCCTATCACCATAACTTACACATGACCAAGAGGGCAGATGGTGCAGCCCAGCAGGTGCAGAAGATTCCATGATGTGTTATCTCTAGCTGTGGACTGTCCTGTTTCCAGGAACACTCTTCTGATGGAGGTGATAAAAGCCTACCAGTAACTTCTCTTTATATAAAGGAGTTATCGATAGGATCTCATCAAAATAGCCTTGTAATTGCATTTGTTTCTAAGAAGTACAGGAGGAAATATAGATTCAGCTTCATGTTATATCCATATCTTTTACATATTCTTGTTAGGTGATTGTATCAATTGTATCATATTTGCTGCAGAGATGATAAATTTAATGTGCCATGAATGGGTACCCAAATAAATCAGTCTTACAAATGCAAATGAGCAAATCTGCTGAATCCAGCAACACACTAGCAGGTGTGAAGATGGTCAGTTTTTCTCAGAGCTGAAAGGACCATCTCCCAACATTTCAATTTGTGCATCTTTTGAATCTTTCTTTAGATGGATAGGTGAAGGTACCTTGAAGAATATAGCATGCATTAGGAGTTTCCCACAACCCAGTCCAAATCAGCACAAATTTACAGAAATACCCATTTACACATTATTATTTCAAATAATTGGAAATACAGTTTTTCAAAATTTCTGTCCTGAATTTCAAGCCTCTGTTTTGTTAACTCTTCACCTCTGACATCTCTTGGTCTCTTGATCTCTGACATCTTTCTAGGTTTGGGCTGAATTAGCATTGGGGTTTTGCAAGTAATCAGGTGTGGAAACTAAGGGATAAAGGACTGATGCAAAGGCCATTCTTTCCAGTTGGCCTTGAACATTTCCATGAGGTGAAAGTAATTAAGGCCATTGTGCCACCCTGCAATGTCCAGGCAACACTGAGATCTCACAGCATTTAACTGTGTTGAGCTTTTCACAACAGCAGCTCCTGTCCTGTATCAGTCCCCTGGCAAACACTTTCATTCCTTTTGTCATTATCTATAGACTTCTTCTGGGAACTTTTGGTGCAGGCAGGCATAAAAGGAGAAAAAAAGAGGAAATACGATTTGTAAGTGGGCTGGCATCCAAAAGGGAAGGGAAGGTCATTGTTTCTAGAGCACTGTCCTTCTGGCAGACTGTGTTTGGCGTTTCTGGGATTCTGTGGTGAAGAAGGCAGGTAATGTGCTGGTGTGTGAGGACAGGTAGGCTTTCAGAATAGTTCTTATAGGGGATTAGCATTGTAAATTGGTGTTTAGGCTGCCTCAACCCTATTCTTCATTATCACTCCTTATCACTCTTTTCCTCTTTCGCATTTAACTGCTGGTGTTCCTCCTGGGGCACATCTCCTCGAATCAGTCTGTCTATCACTTTGGCCCCTAGTTGGAGTGGGAATTTGTTATCCCCCTCTGTGTTTGACTCTAACACCATGAGTTGGGCTGTGTACTGCTGCTTGAAGTTCATCTTCAGTCTGGAAATACTGCACTCTTGGGCCAGCTCTTGCAGAGGATTCTTGTTGTCATATGGAGTCATAGGAAGGCTTGGAGAAATAGGCAGGGGCTGAAGTACACAGCTGTCAGTCTTGCCCAAATGCCTGACTGCTGTGGAGGGGCAGGCTGGTTCAGGCTTCCAATGACTGCCAGATCCCAAGTGTCCACACATTCACCCCATCCCAGAGCTGCTGGAGGAGACCCCACAGTTACTACAGCTAGAAAATCAGCTGGTTCTGTGGAGGACAGCCACAACCCCCAGATCCTGCTCAGGACATACAAAAGCCCTGTGTGTTGCAAGAGAACTACAGACCACCCCTGGGAAGCCTTGATGGACAGTTTCCCACCCTCCTGGCCCCACAGCATCACCCTGAACTCATCATTGTTGCTGGGCCAGAGGCCTTCCATGAATTAGCCTGAAACACAAATGCTTGTTTTCCTCTTGCACTGAATAAGAAACCGACAATATCTAATTGTCAATACCCCTCCCCTGAGAGATATGCAACAGCATTGCTCCTCAGGGCATATTCCCCAATGCTGTATTTAGAACAGTTTGAAAAGACCAAATTTTAAAAAAATTAATCTTTCCAAAAGCTCCCCACCCACCAGTACTCCTCTGCCAAAATGCAGCTTGAAAAAATGAAAAAGGATAAATTTATACACACTCTGATGAATGGGAGTTCAAGATGGAACCTGAACATCGTAATTCTTGCAAATGTTCAAGGATAATGGAGAGCCATGGAGATGATGATGGCACCATGCCCAGAGAGATTCTTTGTTGTAGATGCTTGTGGTGTTGCCTCCTTTTGCAGTTTATATTAAGGGTGAAAATGTCAGTTGTCTTCGGTGTTAGTATTTTTCTTTCAGCATATCAGTTGATATTTTAAATAAAGCTACACATCAGAAAGTCTGCAATACTAGCTGCAAATCCCCTGTGCAGTGAGTTCAGGTGTTTCTGTTCATGAAACTTCCACTTTCTGCAGATGTTATTTCTTAGTTATTTGTGAACATTTACTACAAAAGATCAAATTGTCACCTTTACTGCTTCTATTTAGTCACTTATTTAAATGGTATCAGCTCTGATCCCAGATTTCAAAGACGGTGTTTGCCCTGTGTATGCATACTATAACTGAAGCAAATGATAATATCAGGTACTTGTATGGACTTATGAACAACTACTTTAGAAAATCAAAGGAGGCTGAAATTTCACTATTGGATGTTTCCTTAAAATTTACATGAAGAGAATTCTTTTGTGCAAACTGTGTCAAAGACCCCATAAGGGTATTGAAACTGGAAGGAATAAGAGTGATGTTGAATTTGCAAGTACAGGGGTGGGTGCTGGGTTGTCCAGTGGTTGCGCTGATCAAATTTCATGATTTGAATTTTGCAGCTTGGAAACAGCTATATTTGTGTGAATTGCACTGTGCTACTGTAGGACTTATTCAACTAAGGCCAGGAAGTTATTTCTAAAGTTGTAGAGTATGTTTGTGCCACTATGATTTGACATTAAGTATTTTGACTAAACCCTCTGCATCACCAGTGATATGTTTGTCATTAAAGGCAGAATTTAATCTTGAGATTTTATAAGGCTGTAACAATTACCTTTTACCCATGCACATGAAATACTGCATCAAGCAAATCTATAATTAGTCAAAACTAAAACAAAGTGCATTTCTATTATTAACAATATTGCATAAAAGTCTCAGTGCCATAGCTAAAAAATCAAAGCCAAGTAATAGTTCAGAGACAGTTGCTGCTATAAAACTTTTGACCTTAGTTACCAAATGTACATGCAAACAAATAAACTAACCAGACAGAGATAGTCCCCTAGGAGCAATCATTATTTGCAAAATTCTAGGGGCTTTAAGCCAACCTGTAAAGTTAATGGAATAAAAAGTTCACTTGTTTATGCCAGCTTATTAATCAGTGCCCTTTTTCCTTATCTGAAAGGCTGTTTCACAGATTCACTTCTACTCAAGGTATCTGTTTTTGCATCCTTTACAATGGAAATTGCTGACTTAAAGGCTGCAGGAGTCAGGAAGTGTTTTGCTAAAGCATCACAGACAGCACTCTGTATTTTGTAGTGAGTCCATAAGTCCCATCTTCCCAGATATATTCTTTAGCTATAACTGTCCTCTTGGTTAGCTATTGCTTCATGTTGGCTTCAAATATTGCTGTGCTATATTGTCTAATCTGGGATCCCTTGGCTAACTGGTTCATGGTCATTTTCTTCCGTTAATATTAGATGTCCTTGATGGTAAGCATTGCTCGTTCAGTGGGTTTCAGGCATGCCAAATCAGTTCTCAATATTCCTGTGTTGATTCTTCTGCTTACTGTTAACCTCTGTCTTTTGCACAAGCATTGCTTGTTCGGTGGGTTTCAGGTATGCCAAATCAGTTCTCAATATTCCTGTGTTGATTCTTCTGCTTACTGTTAACCTCTGTCTTTTGCACATCTCTCCCAGAGCACTGAGGATTCCCTCGATGAGGGTTTGGGTAAGAGTCCATCATCATTCGAGCCTTGCAGTCAGCGAGTCACACTCCGCTGATCAGCACAAGTGGTCATTACTGATCCTTACCTGTGTTTGTCATCGTCAGCGGGGATTTTGCTTTGACACTGTACTCATCTGTCCTGGTTTGCAAGACAGGTGTCTGCCGAGGAGGGCAGGAACTTCCCGGGCCCCTCAGGATGGCGGAATGGGCCGTAGCAGGACCCTCGGAGCAGCGGCTGAACGGCAGAGGCGGGCAGACCCGGAGAGGGAAATAAAATGTGCCCGAGAGCTCTGCAGCTGTAGCAGGAGCNGAAAAAGGATAAATTTATACACACTCTGATGAATGGGAGTTCAAGATGGAACCTGAACATCGTAATTCTTGCAAATGTTCAAGGATAATGGAGAGCCATGGCGATGATGATGGCACCATGCCCAGAGAGATTCTTTGTTGTAGATGCTTGTGGTGTTGCCTCCTTTTGCAGTTTATATTAAGGGTGAAAATGTCAGTTGTCTTCGGTGTTAGTATTTTTCTTTCAGCATATCAGTTGATATTTTAAATAAAGCTACACATCAGAAAGTCTGCAATACTAGCTGCAAATCCCTTGTGCAGTGAGTTCAGGTGTTTCTGTTCATGAAACTTCCACTTTCTGCAGATGTTATTTCTTAGTTATTTGTGAACATTTACTACAAAAGATCAAATTGTCACCTTTACTGCTTCTATTTAGTCACTTATTTAAATGGTATCAGCTCTGATCCCAGATTTCAAAGACAGTGTTTGCCCTGTGTATGCATACTATAACTGAAGCAAATGATAATATCAGGTACTTGTATGGACTTATGAACAACTACTTTAGAAAATCAAAGGAGGCTGAAATTTCACTATTGGATGTTTCCTTAAAATTTACATGAAGAGAATTCTTTTGTGCAAACTGTGTCAAAGACCCCATAAGGGTATTGAAACTGGAAGGAATAAGAGTGATGTTGAATTTGTAAGTACAGGGGTGGGTGCTGGGTTGTCCAGTGGTTGCACTGATCAAATTTCATGATTTGAATTTTGCAGCTTGGAAACAGCTATATTTGTGTGAATTGCACTGTGCTACTGTAGGACTTATTCAACTAAGGCCAGGAAGTTATTTCTAAAGTTGTAGAGTATGTTTGTGCCACTATGATTTGACATTAAGTATTTTGACTAAACCCTCTGCATCACCAGTGATATGTTTGTCATTAAAGGCAGAATTTAATCTTGAGATTTTATAAGGCTGTAACAATTACCTTTTACCCATGCACATGAAATACTGCATCAAGCAAATCTATAATTAGTCAAAACTAAAACAAAGTGCATTTCTATTATTAACAATATTGCATAAAAGTCTCAGTGCCATAGCTAAAAAATCAAAGCCAAGTAATAGTTCAGAGACAGTTGCTGCTATAAAACTTTTGACCTTAGTTACCAAATGTACATGCAAACAAATAAACTAACCAGACAGAGATAGTCCCCTAGGAGCAATCATTATTTGCAAAATTCTAGGGGCTTTAAGCCAACCTGTAAAGTTAATGGAATAAAAAGTTCACTTGTTTATGCCAGCTTATTAATCAGTGCCCTTTTTCCTTATCTGAAAGGCTGTTTCACAGATTCACTTCTACTCAAGGTATCTGTTTTTGCATCCTTTACAATGGAAATTGCTGACTTAAAGGCTGCAGGAGTCAGGAAGTGTTTTGCTAAAGCATCACAGACAGCACTCTGTATTTTGTAGTGAGTCCATAAGTCCCATCTTCCCAGATATATTCTTTAGCTATAACTGTCCTCTTGGTTAGCTATTGCTTCATGTTGGCTTCAAATATTGCTGTGCTATATTGTCTAATCTGGGATCCCTTGGCTAACTGGTTCATGGTCATTTTCTTCCGTTAATATTAGATGTCCTTGATGGTAAGCATTGCTCGTTCAGTGGGTTTCAGGCATGCCAAATCAGTTCTCAATATTCCTGTGTTGATTCTTCTGCTTACTGTTAACCTCTGTCTTTTGCACATCTCTCCCAGAGCACTGAGGATTCCCTCGATGAGGGTTTGGGTAAGAGTCCATCATCATTCGAGCCTTGCAGTCAGCGAGTCACACTCCGCTGATCAGCACAAGTGGTCATTACTGATCCTTACCTGTGTTTGTCATCGTCAGCGGGGATTTTGCTTTGACACTGTACTCATCTGTCCTGGTTTGCAAGACAGGTGTCTGCCGAGGAGGGCAGGAACTTCCCGGGCCCCTCAGGATGGCGGAATGGGCNCGCCCCCCGCCTCTCCCGCGGGGCACCCACAGCACGCTGAGATGGGAGGGTCCTTTCCAGCCAGGCCGGGTGGTAATGAGGTCCCAGACCGACACCGCTGCCACCAGCAAAGGTCACCCAAGGCAGGGGAAGCTGAACGGGCTGGGGTCCCCCATGGCAGCAAACCCTCCTGCAGAGCAGCTCGACCTTCCTCCGATCTCGAGTGAGAGAGGGAAAGGAGCCGAGCCCAGCCCCTCGCCCCTGGCCAAATCTCGGGATGACTCTGCCCTTCCAAGAGAAGGCCTCTCAGCTAGAAGAATGCGGCCAGCTGCACTCCCTCCACCTCCTCCTTGGCTACATCATTTGTCTCTCTTAAGTACTGGTCGTTATTGTCTTGTAGCAACAATTGGGATAAAATTCCAAGAGGGAAAGAAAAAAAAAATCCTAACCACCACCATCATCCCCAANTGTTGATTCTTCTGCTTACTGTTAACCTCTGTCTTTTGCACATCTCTCCCAGAGCACTGAGGATTCCCTCGATGAGGGTTTGGGTAAGAGTCCATCATCATTCGAGCCTTGCAGTCAGCGAGTCACACTCCGCTGATCAGCACAAGTGGTCATTACTGATCCTTACCTGTGTTTGTCATCGTCAGCGGGGATTTTGCTTTGACACTGTACTCATCTGTCCTGGTTTGCAAGACAGGTGTCTGCCGAGGAGGGCAGGAACTTCCCGGGCCCCTCAGGATGGCGGAATGGGCCGTAGCAGGCCCCTCGGAGCAGCGGCTGAACGGCAGAGGCGGGCAGACCCGGAGAGGGAAATAAAATGTGCCCGAGAGCTCTGCAGCTGTAGCAGGAGCCGCAGGGTGACCGGGTGAAGGGGCTGCTGGTTTTCAGTGCGGTGAGAAAGCTCCGAGCGGANAAAAAAAAAATCCTAACCACCACCATCATCCCCAAATCTCCTAGAGTACCCTTTGAAACACATTAGAGGCTTACATTTATTCTCCTCCTTTAACATACTGGAATATGTACTAATACATACTGGGGACAGTTCAGGGTAGAGCTTTATAAAGGGGCAATTTCTTCCTACTGTCATTGAGGGCCAATGGGATGTGTTAAATTCATTTTCCAGAGCTTTGTACCCTGCTGGCATTGCCTACCAGCTCTGGTTGCCAACTCAGAGTTCTCTATCTGTTAGCCTGAGCCCCAAAGCTGAGGGCAAATCATAAATCTGAGCCTCAGTTACCTGCCATGCGGCACCTATGTAGTGCAGCCAAACCCAGAACTGTGGTCCTTCAGATGCCCCTCCTCAGAGTGTCTGTCAGAGCACATGTTTGAGTATCTGTGTAACATGCTGATCTTATCCATTTCAATACACCTATTCAGAGAATATTGTCATTCGTTTGCTCAAGAAGTAGACAAAACATTGTCATTTAAAACTTGTTCACATTGTTAAACATGAAGAGAATGATTCCTCCATGCAGGTTTTGGTTCAGATGCTGTATCATGGTAAGGCACAGGCAATAAGATCAACAAGTAAACGTTAGGAAACCAGCTCAGCAAAAACATATTTTAAAGTTCCAAGAAGGTTTTTCCATGTTAAGGTGCATGGAGAATGGTGTGAGGATGAACAGTGTGAGGTTGCCTCTGGTTCTAGCCTTTAATCACTGAGAATGAAAGAAAAGAAAAACAGTAAGAAGCAGCAATGACTGTGGGTACCTGCTGTGAGCCACAGGAAGGCACTGGGATGTAGCTGTAACCCTGAATGAGATGCCAACAGCAGAGAGGTAACAACAGAATAAAGCACACTATGGCTTTTTGTTTCCTTCTTTTTGCTCATTTGGGTTTTCTTTTCTGTTTTAAGTACAAGGACACTATTTCTCTGTGTTTTGCGGCAAATCCAGTTGTTTCCTTTGCCCAGCCTTTGGGACTACTGCTGGGAGAACAAAGGGATGAGAAAGCTTGGGAAAGTAGTCCCACATGCTTGCAGATAGTTACTAAGTTCTGTAGGCAAAGCTGGATAAGCAGTCTTTGTCCTGAAGCAAGAGCAAAGTGGCATCTTCTGCCCTTAACCCAACAATGCTCATTTTCTGAGTGGTGATCAGAAGTAAACCTTTCACAAGCTATTTCTGAAGCCAATCACCCCAAACTGGGATGTTCCTATGAATCAGGCTCTGAAACAGCAGATTGCTATAACAAATGACTGAGGTGTTACTCATAAAAATGAATGACACTTTACCTTCAGAAAAAGGCCCCAGAAAGCACCCTACATTTTGTCTTCCTGATAAGATACACAGGGAGCTTACATCAATAGGCCTTTAATCCTGTGTGCCTTCACTAGCTGTGCTGCAACTTGTTCGGGCTGTATAAATCCTTCAGAACCCTGTCCTTGTATATTTGTGTTAAACGTCTGTCTTGGTTTGAAAGACAAGTGTCTGCTAGGGAAGAGCAGAAGCCTCACTTGGAATGGAGAATGTAAACCCCCTCCCTCTGAATGATTATAATTTTGAAATTAGGGGGCTCTCGGGCAAGGATATGAGGAGTAAGAATAACAGTTCCTTACCAGTATGTATAACAAGGCAAACAAACAACAATAACTATGGCATAAACAACAAAACAGGACTAGGAACCCGGTGACAGCCTTCTCAGCTGAGGCAGGAAGGGATGGAGGAGAGGCTTTGCTGCAAAAAACCCAGGGGCAATCTGATCCCAGTGCCCCTGCAGGGCTCTGAGGAGCACCAAGCTGGAATGGCAGGGATGGGCAGGAATCCCATACTGATGGATGAGATGTATCAGGAGCTCTGTGGTGGTAGCTGGAATGGCAGGGATGGGCAGGAATCCCATACTGATGGATGAGATGTATCAGAAGCAGGGATGAGCAGGAATCCCATACTGATGGATGAGATGTATCAGAAGCAGGGATGAGCAGGAATCCCATACTGATGGATGAGATGTATCAGAAGCAGGGATGAGCAGGAATCCCATACTGATGGATGAGATGTATCAGAAGCAGGGATGAGCAGGAATCCCATACTGATGGATGAGATGTATCAGAAGCAGGGATGAGCAGGAATCCCATACTGATGGATGAGATGTATCAGAAGCAGGGATGAGCAGGAATCCCATACTGATGGATGAGATGTATCAGAAGCAGGGATGAGCAGGAATCCCATACTGATGGATGAGATGTATCAGAAGCAGGGATGAGCAGGAATCCCATACTGATGGATGAGATGTATCAGAAGCAGGGATGAGCAGGAATCCCATACTGATGGATGAGATGTATCAGAAGCAGGGATGAGCAGGAATCCCATACTGATGGATGAGATGTATCAGAAGCAGGGATGAGCAGGAATCCCATACTGATGGATGAGATGTATCAGAAGCAGGGATGAGCAGGAATCCCATACTGATGGATGAGATGTATCAGAAGCAGGGATGAGCAGGAATCCCATACTGATGGATGAGATGTATCAGAAGCAGGGATGAGCAGGAATCCCATACTGATGGATGAGATGTATCAGAAGCAGGGATGAGCAGGAATCCCATACTGATGGATGAGATGTATCAGAAGCAGGGATGAGCAGGAATCCCATACTGATGGATGAGATGTATCAGAAGCAGGGATGAGCAGGAATCCCATACTCATGGATGAGATGTATCAGAAGCAGGGATGAGCAGGAATCCCGGGTGGTGGATGAGATGTACCAGAAGCTCCCCCGTGGCAGCTGGAGCTGCGGGATGTCCCGGCAGGGCAGGGGGTGTGGGGTTACAGCACAGCAAAGACCCCGAGCAGCGCCGAAGGAGCAGCGGGGCCGGGACAGCTGCGGCCTGGCTCCAGCAGGGCAGGAGAAGGCAAGCTCAGGATTCCTGGACACACGAGCAGATGGTGGTAGGTCCCTAGGACTGGGCTCCAGTGGTGACAGTGAATTCTCCCCGCAGGAATCAACAGCTTGACCCTGGTCCTTCTGATGCTGAGAGCAAGAGAGAGCAGCTGCTCCCAGCCCCATCCTTCACCTCCTCCCAAAACTCCTGGTATCTTCCCCCTCGGAGAGGAATCCCAGAGACTAAAGAGTGTAGCCAGGTGCTACACTCCTCTCCTCTGGGCACTTCTTTTGTTTTTTGTTTAAGCACCTATAAGTACCCAGTAGTCAGTTTCCTAGCAACTTATGGGAAAAAATTCTGTAAGTAAAAAGAAAAAGAAACAAATCTACCCCCCAACAATGTCATGCACACTTACAGAGACGTACGTAAAATATAAATCCTAATTCTTATCTATAATCAAAGAAAGAAGCTGCTGCAGGCTGCACTTTGGCTGACCCTGGCCCAAGTCAGCTAAAGAGGAGGAAATAAAACCCCTGTATATGGCACTGTGGAGCAGTGAACAAGTGTCTCAGCTCCTGTCTTAAATGCTCTGCATACCCACAACACTACAAAACCATGGAGGATTTTTCAGCCTATCAGTAACAGGGTCCTGCACCTCGTTCTGCAGATCCTTGTGGTTCCCATGGCTGCGAAGGGCTGTGGCAAAGCGCGTGGACAGCAGAGCCAAGGCCAGGGGACAGGCACTGGGACTGCCTGTGGCCCAGGAGGGGAAGCAGAGTCAGTCTGGAAGTGCACTGCCACAGCTCCAAGGATATGGGTGACACTTCCTTCATACAGGCAATATTGTGTCGAAGCCAAACTTCCCGTGCAGCTGTTTCCATAGGCAGCTCTGTGTGATGCTGGAGTTCTTGGGATGACACCAGGTGTGGGTTTGCTCTTCTTCGTCTTCACGGCATGCTAATCTTCATTTGTTTTCAGTCTCTGCAGGGATATTGGATATGCACAACTTCACATGTTCCACCACAGCTGAATTTTCCATACGAATCCCCACTTTACAGCTCTCCTGGCCTCTCAAAGATGAGAAATTATGTTCTTGCTGCTTTAACCCATGTAAAAACTTCATAATCTGAGTTTGGGAGGGAATTAATCCCAATGCAGGTTTCCTGGGAAGGAATTCTGGTCTGTTTTCAAGGCAATGATGAAATCTCACTGATGGAGTGAAAATAACTTTTCCTTTAGTGCACACCTTGGATTGTGCATTAACCGTATAGAACAAGCGACATATTTCCAAGAACACCAACAGAAGGGCAGAAATTTTCTTTCTCTCCTTTTCCCCACCATTCTTCAATTTCCCTGTTCTCCCTTTCAGCTTTAAAAACAGCATGTACTGCTTAATTTTAAAACTTAAACCCATGCATCAGATCTCTTCTTCTGGCTACATGCCTGTCTTCTTTCTGCCTGTGCACTGAAAATAAAGCTGTCTCCTCATGGAGCAACAGCTGACAGAGGACCAGCTTACAGGACTGGCTGAATTAGCAGCGTGGGGAGCACCAAATCAGCGCTGTTACATTGCTACCTGAGAGGTGATGCAAGCATCTAGCTCTTTTATTTAAAAAACCTTGCTTCGTCCAAATAAGCATGAAGTAAACGTCTGTCCTGCTGCATAGCTTTTCTAGCAAGGAGTAGTTATAGAGAGTTTCATAGTTTACCAAGTTGTTTTTTTTTTCTCCTTATCTTTGCCATATTCTTCCCAGTGCCTTTGTTTTCTTTTTTCCACTGGATAAGGGGCCATTTCGACAATGGTGTCCTAAGGTTGCATTCAAAAGACCACAAATCTTTCAGGGTACATGGACAATCCATTTCCTGACAAAATTATTTTTTTTTTTTTTTTTTTTTTTAAATGTAAATACTTAATTCTGGAGCTGCTTCTCCAAGATTTATGGCAGTGGTTATATGAGAAAGTAGATAACTTGTAGTCACTTTGATTAGGGGAAATCAGTTCACCAGTAGTGCTTTACACTATTTGTGGGGTTTTCTTGTTGTTTGAACATGCTTGGTAAACTGATGTCATTCACTATTAAAGCTAGAAAACTATTTTTGAAGTGAATAAGCACTACATGACATCTCTTCCTGTGTGCTGTGGGTTGTTATTAGTGCCTTTGTTGAATGACTTTGTTTTCTTTAGTGTTTCTTAATCTGATCTGTCTTTAGGAGAAGTCACAGTTTAAACTGATCTGGAAATGAAAAGTAATTTTATTGTGGATTTTGTGTAAATGCTGCCTGCAGGGTCTTTTGATGCAGTCTTCTGGAACTAGCCAGCTTCTAAAGAGCCTAACCAGATGTCACCTTAGCTAAAGCACAAATTACACTTCTAAGTTGAAGTTTTTGCTGATTTGATTGACCTGGAATGTCAAATCCGGGTTTGTGTGTTGGTTACTACAAAGTAAAAGTGCAAGACAGGATGACTACTACTGCTATATGCATGCTATCATTGATACTTTGCATTTCATGAGGATAGATTTTAAAAAATGTGTCTGATTTTTACTTTCAATCCTCTTATAAATTACTTTTTCCTGTTACATACCCATCCAAGCTAAGAACCTTAAGAGAAAAAAAAATGGCCTGTATGTGAAGTAACAAAGCTGGACAGTCAGCGTGCCTTGAAGACATCACTGGGTTGCACCCCACAGCTCATTAGAGTTCAAATAATAAGAAATTAATTGAAATGGGAAATACACTCCAAAATGCTGAGATGGAAGTAATTCTTTAGACTGAATTATGGGGATAACTTCATCTGGTGGGTGAATGCTACCAAGAAAAATGCTCACAGCATATAGTTCTACTGGGATGAAATTCATGTTGTTGTTTGTGCCTTTTCTGTCTCTGCATTATATGTTTAGGCTAATGGATTAGTGTATTTTCATGGCATTAGAGCTCATGAAAACCAATAGTCAGTGTTTGGTGATTTGCTAGAAATGGGTTTCAAACTGAATAAAATGAAACTTAGGGTGACAGTGGGACTTTGAATCCCACATTGTGTGTCTCACTTTGGATAGGTCCCTGGGAATGTTTAATACAAAATGCTTCAGTGGCTGATGAGCGCTAAATAATCAGGTTAATATGCCCAAACTCTAAAAGCTGAAATCTGCAAATCTAATTTCCTGATTAAGTTTTCACTATTGTTTACAGCTGTACTGTAAAACATATATGGATGTACAACAAGAGAGTAATCTGGCTTTAAATACAGTTTATTGTTTGGCCCAGGAGTGTAATAAAACTGTCAGCCAAACTCTGCCATTGAACACCAAGTTATCTCCACTTATGATAGGAGCTTGTCAGTGATTTACAATAAAAATTCCTGTAGGGCTAATAATTATAAAAATACTGATAGAGAATTTTCACTCTCATTAGCAGTCTGAAATGGGTTGTATATTAGTGGACTACAGTCAAACTACATGTNCCATTCCATCCCATCCCACTGTAGTTTTGGTCAGGAGGGTGTGTTGGGAGCTTTAAGTATCCTTATTTTAGCTGTCAGAGGTGAGAGCTGTAGTGAGTGCCCGGGTATTTCTGTGTTACATGGCACAGGCACGCCGCTGTTTCCTATGAATCCTGCAGCTGAAAGGACACCCTGGAGGAGAGGGGGAGGAGAGGGCTGGCTCCGGCAGCATCTCTTCTGCAGCATGTGCAGCACCCCACACTCAAGACAGCCAGCTTTGCACTTGAGCTCACAGCAGGCCCTCCCAGGCTCCCTCAGTTACCTGAGAAGTGGGTGACGTGCTCCCAAAAGGACAATTCCCTTCAGGCAGAGGAAGGAAGAGACTCCAGCCTCCCACATCTCAGACAAGCTCTGTAACCACTGAGCTCCTCAAGGGGGAACAGATGCTGTCTCCGCCAGGTTTGGGAGAAAGGGCTGGTGCTGCTAGAGTATCAGCCTACAGGCAAGGATGTGGGTAGTGGGCACTGTGCCTTTGCAGTCCAGAGGAAAACATGCACATAGTTAGGGGCAAAGATATATCTCTCTTCTTGGCATTTACTAAAGGCTATTTTACATCATCGATTTTTCTACACTTGTCCTTTCTTGGAATCTTTTACAGCAAGCTGTATTCAGGGTTACAGGTTCTCCTAGATGACTGAGCTCTAAAAAGACAGCACTGTAATAGTCTGTGGGGGATCTAATCCTTGAAAGTGTGAGTCTTTTTTCCAAAGTTGATTAAATTTTCAAGTGCCTAACAGTTCCTCAAACCACCTGAAGAAATATTTCTTGCCCTGAGCCCTTGGAAGTACCTAAAGCAAATTTTCATCAGGAGATGTAAAAGCTCAGTTCCCAGCAAAGGAGATAACAGGCATTCAAGATATCAGACAAAGGAATCTGAATTTATTTTATTTATTTGTATTTGTTATCATTTTGAATACATCTGACTGCATCTCAAAAATTTAAAGGCATCATTTAGAAAGATGTCAGTGGTAGAAGTACCAGAAAATAAACAGTAATTTCTGTTTTCACGTGTTTCTCAATGAATCCTCAAAATCTCTTCATACTCTTCACTCAGCCTCTGAAAATAAGATTTTATACTTGACCAAAGAGCTTGCAAAGGAAGCAACTGCCTTCAAAAGAGGCTGAGTCCCGGAAGTGTCATCTGTGGTGCATTACTTTTGTAAAGACACATAATCGAGCTGATGAGGACAGAGAAAGTTTCCGTAACAGCAACCAACAGTACTAAAATGAGACTGGAAAAGTTGTCATCATTGTTTGAAATGATGTGTGCTTGAAACACACAATCTCTAAAGCAGATCACTATTATTTTCTGCTCTTATTGCAGCACTCGAGGCATTGTGCGACTCACAAAGCCCCTCAGCCATTTCTTTCCCTTCAATTTTTCCATCACTGTGGAATTAAATTGCTTGCTCTTCTCAGACAATAGATTTGTCTTTCTTCCACCAGTACTGTATTTATTATAAATGCCATTTCTGCTTAAACAGAAGGGTCTTGTTTCAAAAAGGGCATCAGTCAAATTTTCTGTAGCAGATGTCGTTGTTGAGGAATGACACTCCCCAATTTAGTGCTCCCACTGAGACTCCAAACCACACTGCCTCTTGCTTGCTCCTCCCCTTTCCCCCTCTCCCTGGTGGTAGGATAGAGAAGAAAGATGGAGGCGCAAAAGGTAAAGATGATAGGCTGAGATAAGAACAATTTACTGGAAACAGCAATGAGATAAGAAAACAAACAGTAACAGAAACATGTGAATGCGGCCCCCTGTCCCCCACTGCTCCATCTGCCTTGGGACCAGAGTTATCCCAGCCACTCTCTCTGGCCTGGCATCAGTGTTCCCCTCCTGCTCTGTCTGCCATGCTTACTCAGCTGCAAGAAACTCCTTCTTCCTGGGAGAGACTCCTGGCAATGATGTGAGGTGGTGTAGAATAACTTCTGAGTCCTGGACCTGCCCCCTCCAGCTACTGCAAAAATTAACACAAAAATTAACGATGTCCAGGACACCAGACAAACCAGAATTTCTGTTAAAGAATCAAACAGACTAAATTTTGTATATTTGCATAACAGCCAGACTTGTATTGCTTGCATTCAGAGAAAATTCAGAAATTTCAATCACAAAGGTGTTTAAATTTATTTGCTGTTCATCTACCTTCTATCTATCTATCTATCTATCTATCTATCTATCTATCTATCTATCTTAATTACAAAGGATTTTCTAAGCATAGCAGGATGGCCACAGCCTTTAAGGCTAGCTTTGGCTGCAGCAGCAGAGCGCTAAGTTCAATGGCAGGCTCATAAAGACCATACTTCCCAACCTGGAAGTGTTTATCTTACTCACCTACTGGTGAGGTGGCTGGGAGCTACTCAATGGGGTTTTTTTAAATGCTAATTGCATATTGCTCTTGATGTTGTTTCCGCAAGGAAACAGTTGGAAACCTCTTGTTGAGTTAGGCATTGTTTTGAATTCAAGTCAAGATAGTGTTTCAATATCTCTGTGTTTCTGATGCATAGGCATGGAGAAGTAACAGTGTGTTCTTTACAGCCAGCAATCTGTGGTTTACGCCCCATAAACTGTAGATCACTTGCATTTCTTTCTGAGGCAAGCCTCAGCAAATTCAGGCTTGCAGGATTTCTTTTTACAGTTTGCAGTTCCAACATGCTGAGTCCTGTTTGTGTGTTCAAGCTCATGTGAACTAGGAAGTGTCCAACTGATGTCAAAACAAAACCAATTCATATGGAATCCAATCCAAAATCTACTGAAGCCAATGCTAGAGCCTCATGCTCTCAGCCTTTTGATCAGGTGTATCTTCTGCAGGGTGACCAATGACATTCACCTCCTTTGTGTGCTTGTCTGAATGCACTTCTGTCACCTAAGATGCGTAGGAAAGATCTTCCCAAGACAGTCTCCTGAGCTGCAAAGGACTGCAGTTGATTTTCCTTTTTCTATTAATTTAGTGGTGACCAGCATACTCGAGGAACCTGCCAGAAGCAACCTGTTAAAACAGGCTGAGGGCATCTGAACACAGTGCTAGCCGGAAAAGCATGACCCTGAAGTCTCCAGGACTGGTAGCAGAATGCTACCTAGACATAGGACAAACATAACAGGAACAGACACTTTCACTGAGAAGTGTGAAGGTGCTGACTCCAGTTTGCATCATGAACTGGAGCAATAGATGTGTGTGACAAGGTGGAGCAGTGTTTGAAGAGGGACTCAACGCTGCTCCTCCAAGGTGGCTGGTGTACAAGTTTAGGTGCTTGTGACTAATCCCTCATTTCTTACATCTTTTACTTGCAAGCATGCTTGTTGGTGACTGCCCTGAGTTAGCTTTGGAGAGGTTGGTGTCTGTCCCGCCTCCCCCTCCAAAGCGCAGCTCTGCACCAGCACATTGCAGGCCTGTGGTTAAGTTCTGCAATCTGGTCCTGTATGAAATACTCTGCACTTCAGGTTTGTGGTGCAGTAACTTGAGCAATCCTAGCTATGTGCAACTTGTCATATGGCACTATAAAGTAGGAACACACTTTCCAACAGTTATTAATTTTCTGCTGCAGCATATAAAATATGCTGGATCTGCCACTAGATTTCACTGTTTTCAGGCTCACTGATCCTGACGGGCAATTCTTGAGGGGCAAGTGTATTAGATGAGGAAAAGCTTTTTGTCCCCAACAGTACTTCAAAAACATTTTTCATATTTTGTATACTGCCAAGATACATGAGAACACCTCTTTCAAATATCAAATGAAGGAGTATTCTCCCAAATGGGGTATTTCTCTACTGCCTTCCTTTGTTTGTCTCTAAACAAAAGCATTCTTTTTGTACCAGCATATCTACTTTTGAAAGATTGATCATATTGCATTGGAGAAGAGATTTGTGTGAAACTGTGTACTGATTTGCTCCTTGATGTTTAAAATTACAGATTAATTCAACCAAATATGATTAGAAGAGGGGAATTCCTATTTCTGTATAATCTTTGTCAGTTGATTATGAAGAATTAATGTTTGTTGCCTTGCTTCTCTCTGATCTGCAAAGAGAAGGTTAGGAAATATCTTTGGTCTCATCTTTCCTGTTATGATAAATAACTGATCTGTGGTCAGAGCTGTAAAGTTCATAACCTACCCAGAAAAAACTTAGGAACAAACCACGGCTGCTGCAACATTATGTAAAGTGGAAAACCTATTTTCCTGGGGAGAGGTGCTGCTTAGAGATGATTTCACAAAAGGGGAAGTCCTTGCTGTTTATCCTGCTTGATCCAAATGTGCAACATTTCCTGTGGCCAGATCTGCAGTAAAATCAAAGGGGGTAGCCATTTTCTGTGGTCTATTGCTTCCTATAGCATACTCTTATGAGAAAGGAAGAAAACTACCATTTGTTATACAACTACCCCTAACCTTCCTTTCCTTAGTAATCAATTCTAAAAAAATGACTCATTGGTAATAACCCCACAGGGTCCAACTGATAATTTGTTTTTCACATCTCTCTGACAGAATCACTGTCTATTTTAAGGTGACAGAAATCAGTTTATATATTTTGAAAGATGGAATTTATCCCTAAGACTTTGGAAACACAGAAGGCAGACAGCTGATAAAATCTGTGCTTGCAAGAGGTAATTATTTAGGTTACAAGGTCAAACACAAAGCAGATAGCAAATGACATAATTATGATTACCTGCACAGCTTTAAGTCCACAATGTATCTTAATAGAATTAGAGTCTTTAATTGCACTCTGTGCATTTTTTATGTGATGGCTCCTACCTGGACAGTATTTGGCAAGTCTGGAAAAATACAGATTTATTGAAAACATCTAAACGGGTTTATTGAAATATCTCTGCAGAATTTTCTAAGGAAACAAGCCATGCTCAGTGCAGCAGAGAGCTGCCTTTCTCCTTTGTTTAGGACTGAGGTGGTAATCTGATGAGAAGTTTCTTGAAAAAGTCCATGTGTGTGTACCCACAGCCATGCAGAGGGAATGCAGTTCTTGCCATTATCATAAGCACTGAGGTAACTATTCCCCCTGGACCCTGCAATCTGGGACTGGCACCACCTGACTACTGAAATGATTGATGAAATCAGTTGCCAGCTGGAGTTCTGGGTGGGTAATGCAGGAAACAGAAGCAGGATTCCTGGATTCCACTTGTGTCTGACTCAGTGTGTGATCTTCAACAGCAAATGCAAGTCAAATCAGGGCATGCTCTGATCTGACATGGAAGGCACTTAGGAGATTAATGAGTGTTTGTCAAACCTAGTTTAGTCAATACTACAAAACCTAGGCACAAATAACTAATGGTGTTGGGTCCCACTTCACCAGGAACAGGCTGACAGAATTAACGAGGATGCTGCAGTGCAAGGCAATGCTGTTATTAGTCTACTGAGAATATTTGTTCCCTCTCAGTCCAGGGCTTATGATAATGGGTTTTGCCCTCCCTTTCACTTAATTGGCCACCACTATCTGTAATTGCCAGAAACTATTCACTGAACTCACGTACCATTTCAGCTGCATTCTTCAGAGTTCAACTGTTCTTGCGCTGGGTCTGTATCCCTGCTCCACATCTCACACAGCAGAGGATGGACCCAAATAATCCTAGGGCAGAAATATATGCAGATGCACCACCTTCTTTGCACTAGTTCAAATTCTTTTGGGACAGGCCAGATTTACTTTTGACGCTCAGAAGAGCTTATAGGACTTGAACCACATCTCTGCCATTTCCTGGGGCGTCCGACTGGCTGCTGCTGTGAGGAACAATGGGATAATCAACACGAGCACAGTGGGGCTCTCTAATCAGCCTGGAAGTGTTTCTAGTGCGTGCAGTTGATGTGATTCCCTCAGAGAGCAGCAGACATGCAGAGCAGCCCAGCACAGGGAGCTGCCTCAGAGCTCCTCCATCAGTGGTGCTGCAGCAGCCAGGGGAAGGTAGCAGTGCTGGCTTTTGTCCTTGGATACTCAACAATTCTGAGGAGAAAAAATAGAAGAAAATGCACCTTATTGAATACTAGTACTGGGAAGAGTCTGAAATCAGAATTTCGTAATGAAATGAGCATGCAAACCACCCCATAATTGGCTTGTGTGCATCATTGGTACCTAAAGTTCAGGTGCCAACTTCCTGCCCAGAAATCAATATTCTGTTTCTGAAAAGATCAAAATGCTGAAAGAAAGTATCCCAAATCTGAGACAACCTAAAAGGGCTTATGTTTTGCAAATTATCGAAGAAAAAAAGCATCTGAGTGTCACTTAGGTATTGAGTCTTTATATTTTTAAATATTCTTTTCCCCCTTGTTAAAATGTTTTCAAATGAATGCAAGATCATTTAATTCCCAAGATGTTAGTATGGAAGTTCTGAAATGTTAAGACTTTGAAATATGTTAGAAGTCATCAAAAATTATGAAAAGTATTTTTGTAGTCCATAATTAGCCTGGTATTCCTACGAATCACAGTAAACCTGAGTTGTTTCTATGTGCTCTGCTTCTCTGCCTTTCTCCCTCACTGTTTTTGTTGAAAAGTTGTTCATCATCATACTTTGTTACCTATTTTACAGCAGCTTACTCATCAGTTGGATGTTAGTCAGAGATTAGGAAACATTGTAAAGTTATCAAAAAACTAGCATGTTAGAAGGAAATCAGTTAATCTTTAGCCTCACAGGATAGAAAGAGGAAATGTAATTGCAAAACTGAACTGTGTTTTACAGTCATTTTCACTTAGAAAGCCCTTCAGATAATTCTATAATTAGCATGGGACATGTAATGGAGGGGAAAAATACCTGACTCGAGAGGAACTTGGTGAATGTTTTCATTCATAAGTGGGATTTAGCTGCCAGGGCAGAGCAACGTCCTGAAACAAAACCTGCTTTGAGTAACAAGCCGTAGTTTAGAATACAGCAGAGCAGCAGACACCTGGGCCTTGGCTGTGGCCAGTCAGGAGCAGACTCAGTCACCAAAGGGTGAGCAAGGCTCATTCTAGGCAGGCAACTGACTGTATTTGCCTGAGTCTCAAAATACCTTTCAGCACAATAACTTCTTCAGTCAGATCAGTGAAATAAAATCAACTCAGTTTATCACACATGTTGATGTTTATACAGTACCTGTCATCACTCACTTAAATGGAGAAGAATATGGATAGAGATTAATTCCTGCTCTGTAATTTGTCTTGAGATATAAACAGTATTTTTAACTACTAAATCCTGAAGTGTGACACTTTGTAAAAGATCTACCTAAATCTTAATAATAGTTCCCGGTGCTTAGTTCAGGATTGATTTTCTCCAGCATTATTTATACAATGAACAATGTTTCAGTGATTTCATCTCTGCTGAGAAAATTCAATTAAGATTTCAAGTGTTCAAAATCCAAGTTCTAATGCTGAATTGTGTAAAGAAAGGATCATAAAATATTAGTTCATGTGCTTTAGCATGGTAGGTAGGTAGCAAGGTAAGAAAACCCCACTGGAGTTCTGTCAATGAAGAACAGTTCTACAAAAATTGCCTGCCTATGGTTTTTGAGTAGAAATCTGCTGTTCAGTTAAAGCATTGGGGGATAATTTCTGTCTTTGTAGAAAATGTATTTTTTATTGGGGGAAGAGAGGAAGACAAAACCTATAAATGGAAAGTAATGATTTTGTTCTGAAGGATAATAAAAATAATTTCCAGTATTACAATTCATGATGTGAACTTGGGCTAAAGGATATGTCCTTATGAGTTGGATTGAGTTGGACTGAGCAGCTCTGGGAAGGGGACACTTGGTAATACCACCATGAGCAGTAGAGGATACACAGAATTGTATCATTCCAATGCAGGGGCCCGTATTTCCACATCCCAATGCCTTAATAAGGGCTCCTTATCCCTAGGCTATGAAGAATGTGTATAAATGCCCAGTTCAGGCTCCAGATTGTCACCCTGAAGTCACAGATCTGGGATTCAGAGCTGCAGTTGTAATCAGGCAGCCAGAGAACTAGAGCCATCCTTTTCAGCCATGTCTGGAGAATGCCTCTGTTCTCCATCTCCTGGAGGAGACAGAAAAACGTTGGTGGGAAAAGTTTTCAAGTCTAGTTTCCAGCTTCTGAAGTCAGCTGTTCCTTCTAATCCTACCCATAAATGAGATGAATTTTTTCTTTCCTCTTTTCATATTAGAGTCTAGTTCTGTCTCTCATCCTGTCATGACTAGAACTTTCCTTTGATTTCTAACCCAGATACATTAATGGATATTTTATACCTGTTTTTCTTTAGCTCTCTTTTAGTTTCAACAGCTCTTGTAGTATCTACCCCTCAGAGTACCTGCAGGGAGCTGTACCTTTGATTTAGCTAGGGAAGGAAAAAAAAAAAAAAAGAGACCCAAACTATGCAGGGAAAAGAAGATATAATACTAAAACAGGCAGTTCTCTCCTCCTTAGCACTGAACTTCAGCCATTTTGCAAAGTGCCATCAGCTCTGCCAGCTGGACCATCCCCTGTTCTCCAGCAGTAGTGGGATCCAGGCTGGCTGAGGATGTGATATTTCCTGCTTGTGAAACATTCCAGTGCAAGGAGGGGGCATTCTCAAATAGACTCCTCTTTACTGAGTTGTATCAATAAATTCCAATCAGCAAATGCCATCCACATACCATTGTGACCACATTGGCTGCTCCGAGAATGCCAGAGCCATCAGTGGAAAGGCAGTGCTGTCTGCTGCTGCAGCAGCCTTCCAGAGGTGCTCAACCAGCATATCCTCTCGTTCAAACACTGATGAGGCATGCTTCAAACAGAAACCAGATGTTG
This sequence comes from Donacobius atricapilla, assembly GCA_013397315.1. Taxonomy (NCBI): domain Eukaryota; kingdom Metazoa; phylum Chordata; class Aves; order Passeriformes; family Mimidae; genus Donacobius; species Donacobius atricapilla. The sequence goes on along the minus strand of WBMY01007237.1, from coordinate 451,505 downwards.
TGTGCTCACTGTATAATTGCCCAGCTGAAAAGAGGTTATGAAGTGGCCAGATAGCAACAAGCAGTAACCGCAGGAAAGTATTCTGTCAAATCTCTGCAGACCAGGTTGGATGCATGTGGGCTCGATATTTCTGAGTCTGAATTTCAGCGCGCTAACCGTTGCTAGCCCCTTTCCCAAGGGAAAGCTGCCAACAGTTTCTCTTTTCAAAACATCTCTCTCCGTTTCTCAGCACAGGTTCAGCAAACAATGTTCCCTTTGCCAGAACAACTGTCCCAGGGGTTGTTTCCTATTCCTGAACCAGTGGAGAGCAGTGTCTGTGCCATGGACCAATAATAGACCTTTTTACACAGCGTGTTCTAAAAGAAACTGTTGGAACTGTAAATGAAGTCTTCTTTCTCTTCTGACAACTCTGTGGAGTCAATCTATGTCATGTCCTACTGTGACAGATGCAGCCACTCAGTGCCATGGATTTGGACACCTGGGAGAGGTTAACCTCATTTAGACTCACCTGTAAATCTCTTGAGTGATCTGTAGGGTTTTCCCCTCCGAGACATTGTCTGTCCAGGCTGGCTGCAGAGCCCCATGCCTGCTCACCCCTCTGGGCACAGCTGAGCTCACCCCTCTGGGCACACTGAGCACAGGTTGCGTGGCATGTGAACGTGCCACACAAATGCTTCTAAGTTTTCTGGTCACATCTAGGTTTGTGTTTTCAGTTCATACATTCATGTGTGTGTTCAGAGGGCCAAATTTTGCAAACAAATGGTTGCAGAGCTTATATCAGACCTTCGTTTGGATGTGTATGACTGTGCAGCCAAAATAATACCTTGTCAGCACTAGCAGTAATGGCGACACTGCTGGCCTTATCATTACGAATCGAATGTTGTTGGGTACACTGGATTTTGGATGGCAAGATTTTCATTTTCCCAAAGATTAAAATTTCAAGAGCAGATATAGTTATTCAGTGTCTGATATTCAGCCAGACCAGCTGAATTTCCACTAAAGAAATAAATCCAGATAACACTAAGCAGGGGTACTTTGCAAACATAGTCAGACAACTCAAAACCTTTACCAGTCCCAAAGTGCGGATAATTTATGATTCAAAACCTCCTTCTATCACCACAGGACCCAGGGAAGACGGTCAGGGATACAACATATTTCTTGTTTGAAGCAGTATAAAATAATACTCTCTGCTAATGATGTTCCAATGTTTGTTACCCATCCAGATAATTGCATTAAATCTTTGCTTGAACTTGTTGACTAAGTTGCTTCAATATCTTCCTGTAATCCTGACTGGACAAAGTCAGGGCTTTTGCCAGTGAATGGTCTTTGTTTATTGCTAGTAGTTAACTGTTTCATTCTTTGAGTTTCACACCTTCAAGGTATACACTCAGTGCAACTGCTAAATTTAAAGGTTAGAATTCCCAGAATTATCGGGGAAGTGTCAGCAGATTGATTTTCTTTAAATTTATCTTGGTAAGGGAGACTGACATCCAATAAGATTATGATTGTTCCAAAAAACAATTACGTATTGAACATGCTGCCAGTTGTTATAAATCCTGGAAGTTTTCAAGAGATGGTTCCATTACTAGCACTGTTTTTGTGGAAAAATGAGAACCACAACATTGGCATTAGGAAAATCTTGGAAACTGATAAAAATGAGCTTTTGTTTGGAGACAGAGTATTGTTTTAGTTCTCACCTCCTGAAACGGAAAGGGTCCCTGTGTGGTTTTACCCAGAGGAAGCTCAAGCCCAGCCTTGTTTATTAAATATTTGAGCTACAATGTTATCTGTTCTGAAGAATCAGGTTCCGCGCTGGCATGATTCACCACAGATGGAGCCAAAGGGCTTGCTGCTGGCCTGACTGGGCGTGACTCTGGGTTTGATGGCACAAGTAGGGAGTGAATCTGCCCGCCTTCCAGAGTTCCACATCCATTTGGATATAACGTGGATAAATACTGATGGCAGCGCAGGCTCAGCTGCCAGCAGCAGCTCTGGAAGCAGACTGAATCTCTGAGGTGCCCCATGGGCACAAAGAGGAGGAGAAGAGCAAAGGCAGAGACCAGCTCTGAGTCTTGCATGTCACTCCCTGACTCACTTCTCAGCTGTCAAGAAGCCCCTGTTCCTGCCTGTGGTAGTTACAGAAATGCTTTCTAGAAAGCTATTTTGAGGGACATTCAATAACAGTAATTAGAGAAAAACCAATTCTGCTCCAAGACCACTTGAACTGCATTTCCAGTCCCTGAACATGGCTGTGATATAACTGTCTTGGAGGTTGAAAAGCTGTGAAAAGTCTCTGCATTTTCCCATTGCATCGCATATGTACAGTATTGATTTGGACTCCTGCAGGATTGTCTTTTACCTTCATGTGTGTAAGAAAGCTCAGAATATAGCAAAATTAAAAACAATAAATATTCTAAACAGCCCATCAAAAATGTCAGAAACAATCTAAAATAGCAGAATAGTTCTTCAATAAAATTCCTGATATCTCTAGGATGACCTTATGCTTTTGTGTGCTGGAAGGGCCTATATCACCCACTTTTGGTTGTGCCTCACAGGACAACCTGGTTTTCTCATAAATCAGTTCCAGATTAGAGAAAAATCCTTGCTTCATTGAAGCAGATGGGAATTTTGGTATATACAGAATATTACCCCCAGATTTTCAAACCTGAGGAGATGAAAATTTGGCTCTTAACTCTCCCTTGGGATTCTTGAATTAGTGGTTCAACTTCCAAAAACTCTGACACCCACTGATTTCAATAGGAGCTGCTGGAACTCTGTGAAAAAAGGTTGTTGAGTTCCAACACTAAATATGGATGGTGGAATCTTAAAATTAGTCTCTCATTTTTAAAAATCTTTGCCCAAACCTTAATTAATACCACACCACCATGTGTCCTGTATCTATTAGAAAAGATAACATCATTCAGATCTGCATCTGCTGTGTTCTGTAAACTTGGGAAACAAAAAAGATCTTTTAATCAGATTTAGAAGAAAACCTGTCCCTGATATAATTGACAGTTATGGATAGTCCATAACGTTCTATCACCTAACTGACCAAATAATATGCCATTAGTTTAATATTCCCAAACAGTGCATAGGACAAGTGGTGTGTGTATATAATGTTCCAAAACAGCTCTGGTAATCTGAGTAATTTCAGCAATTTCCAATTTTAGAGGAAGCAACTAATCCCAGGTTACATACAGTCATTCTTACTGACAGTATTGTAGGTTTGAAACATTTTCTGCTACACCAGTATCACAGACTACCTGTGCAATTGCAAAGGTATCTGTCACTTCTGTATTTATATTATTAATACTGGTACTTCTTAAAAGTATATTACTTAGGGCAGTCTCTGCTTTCAAAAAAAAAAAGATAAAAAATTTAAAGAGGGTTATTGAAATCCATATGATGTTGGATCTCCTCTGATATAATTTCATCAGAGCTAACCAGTCAAACAGAGTTGGCTCTGATCTGACTTTGAATGGGAAACCTCTTGGTGTAATGAAAACGCTGAAGGAAGTGGTATTACTAGTTCTGTAGGTGGCTTGAGTCAATACACTCACATTTCTTTTATATTGCTTTGGGCTGTCAAGGGCATTGCCTTTGTTTTTAGTAAAAATTCTATGGGACATTTTGCAGAATTAGTCCAGATGTTTTAGCTGGATTTCAATTTGGCTATCCTCTGCTTATCTCTCTAGAAACAGCTAGAGTTAAGGTTGCAAAATATTTTCCATTACAATCCTTGCTTTTAGCAGGCTTCTAATTTCCTGAACTGAGTAATTTTGTTTGCTGAAATTTCTTGAGTTCAGCTTCTGTTGTGCAGTGGGGTACAGCCCTCTGTGCTGTGGTTGAGCAAGATCTCTTCAGCCATTTCTGCGTATGGGAGAAAAACTTTTTACACATTCCCCAGCATAAACTGAACCATGAATTTGAATTGTTGTGAGCAGAGCTCTGGTAAAAGTCTCCCTTCCCACAAAACAGCTGAAGTGTGAAGTTTAAAATCTGGCACCAACAATGCAATTGTGGATAAATAATGATTAGCACCAGATCTCCCTGCCTCTTATTTTATATTTGCATGAGCAGCAGCCCTGTGAATATCACAGGCCCTTTTGGTAATACACGGTGCCTCTGAATGCAACAGTACTATTTGAATCTGGCTCTGACCAAAGGAGGCAGAAGCTTCTTGAAATTTCTGCTGCCTTGAAAGTATGTCCTCCTAATAGCAAAACTGCCAAATAGTACCAGGACTCTGTCTCCTACATCCCTAGGAACCAAGAGACAGGGCAGTGAGAAGGAAACCACACAAAAGCCTTTTTGCATTGCTACATCAGCTTTCTGCATTTTATTACTGCAGGCAGGGTCTGCCTCCTCATCTGCTTCTCGTCAAGGCTGAACCCTGTGGTACCTTTGTATGTTTGGGCCGTTTAAGGCTACCATAATAAAAACAATAATAAATAACAAATAAGCAACTGGAGTCCAAAGCTGTAGGCTGGATTCCTTCCAGATCCTAATGGAGTGAATGCTAAAGTCCCAGGGGAGCAGCAGAGGCAGACGTGTCTGCAGGACTCTGGCGTGGGGCACGCTGAAGCGCATCGTGGTGCTCAGCAGCAGTGGCACAAAGCAGGATCAGAGCCCTGCTCAGAGCCAGCTGCCCAACCCCATTGTGTGCCCCCGCTTCCTAACCTTAGCTTTGGCCTGCACATTTAAAGAGATTGTATCTCTTTCTGCTTTCTTTCATAAGACCTGAACTTCTTTCATTTTATACCGTGTCCCAGGCTTGCAGGAAACTCTCAGTGTTGCTGAGGGCATTCCTTTCTATATGCCTCAGTGGCTTCTACATATTTATGACATTTAATTGTGGTATGATGCAGAGAGGAAGCATTTACAGGGCACTGAATTTACCTGCTATTGAGTAGTGAATTGCATTTCAGAGTAGTGTGGCACTGTTTGAAGATGACAGTGACAACAGCCTTTGCATTGAGATGTTGGATTTGTTTGTCTTTTGGAAATGGAGATCACTTCAGCTCAAAGGCTGTTTTCACCAGCATTGCGGCAGAAAGCACCCAAGCATCGTCCAGTCCTTGCCCTAACTCTGGGCTCATCTGTCAAGGTGTGGTAGCCAGAGCTACAAGTGACCCAAATGAAGAGAGGCCTGAAGGGTTACTTGGCAGATTTTTCCCTTGCTCCTTGGCAGTGGTCCACAGTGTGTAGTCTCTAAATTTGGAAGATATTTGACAGGTTGAAAAACTGAAAACCAGAGGCTCCACCTTTAATGCCAGTTTAGAAATGTGTCTGGTTACCCCCGTCTGGGAAGCTAATTCACAGAGAGCTGAAAGTATCTGGCAGAGAAACACATTTTGCCTTGGGCATCATTTGGGAAGGGAAAAAAAGTAATATTTCCAGTTTTTTAATCAATCTTTGGCAGCCATGGAGCACTGCATTACAGGATTACTATGATTATAGACTGTAGCATGCACTGCAAATGAAGACTTTTGAATACCTGCCCAGTGCCTGGTTGATACGTGGCTGGTGAGGATGAGCACTGTGCTGAGCTCAGGAAGAAGTGAGTGCCACATTTTCCTCCCAGTTTTTTCAGCTATAAAAGACAGATATGTTCACAATCAGTATTAATGTAATAGTATGCTATCCATTACATGACACTCTCTTTTAGATCCTGTTACCCAATTTCTCCTTGGTTATAGCAAGAGTGAATAAAGTAGATGAGGAATGAGATAAAAATAGATATGGCCCATGGCTTTTCAATTTCTTCCTACTTTAGCAAGGCTGATTCTTTATTTCAACTTTTTCTAAGTATACTACTGGCTTTCTGCTGCTAAGTGTATTAATGGATTCAAAGATAATTCTGTTAGGATTCTGTTGCTTATGAACAGTTTCACACACACACTTTTAAAATTTATTACTTAGTACTGCTCATAGGTTATCTTATTTTATGATTCCTGAGAAGCCAAAAGCAGGACCTTTTCACTCAACCATTAGCTTTCGAAAGGATCCTAATCTTGACTCAACCCAAGATGGTTTGTATGTTCTGGCTGTACAATGCCTATAAAGGAATCTGGTGGGTTGGGCAGGCATTCTCACAGGGTGTTGAACTGATTCTTTAAATTCTTCCCAAAGAAACTGGGCCCCCAGGCCCCATCATGTCCTGACCAGTGTCCTACTAACACACCTTCAAGGAACAGAGCCCATCAATAAAGGGCCCATTTTTCTGCTGTCCACATCAGCATCTCCCAGAGAATTCCAAGGAGAACTTGTGCAAGGGCAGAGGCAAGAGACAAGAGAGTAAGATGCATCTGACATGTAAAACCAGAAAAAGTTATGAAACATAGTGAGGGCCTCCGAAAGGCTTCCTCAAGAAGAAATGCAAAGGTAGCAATGCAATAGCGTAATCGTAACAGTTGATTGGCCGTAAGCCACAGCTCTGTGCTGTTGCAATGTGCATTTTCTGCTGTTGAGACATCCCATGATAGGAAACTCTGACAGAGCCACCGAGTAACAGCAGCAGACCCATATCAGGGTCCTTCCTATTTTAGAATGTGGGGTAAAAATGGATGGGAAAAGAACTAGGAAACAGAATGGCTATAAAATGCAGAACAGGGTCCCAGGGTGAGGAGTACCATGTTTAGCAGAAGAGATATTCCTTGCTGAAAAGTATAATAATGGGATATGAGTAAGATTCTCTTCAGAGACACACAGAGTGTCCACAAGGCACTGCAGACGAAGCACACATTCGTGTGCCACATGCCCAATTCATCATTATTTCAAAGCCATTTCACCATTGTTTCCCATTGAAATAGGCTTAGAAGAGAATTATGCATGGCATATTCATTCTTAAAATGACCTGGGGAAAGAAGAGCATTGACACATTAAAGTGAAAATATAAGGAGTGCTATGAACTCTAGGTGAGTATGGATTCTTCTTGCAATTCCTAAGCCCAACACCTGTAGAAACAATCTCAAACCAAATTTTTATAATTTTTTTTTCTGGAAGGATGATTGCTAAAGTTAGTATACTACTGAGATAGGTGACATTTCACCTTTTGAGCAGCCTATTCTGCTTGCATGAATTAGCACTCAGAAATTATGTCCTACTATTTGTGAGTTGTAGTACCATGTGTTGGTGATTGCACCCAGCCTTTGACAAAAATGTCAGAAGGTTTCAAAAAATACCATTAATTTCTGGCTTGGCACACTTTTATTACATTTCATGAAAGAGATTAGTTAAATACCATTAGCCCATATCAGAAAAGATGTGAGAGCTCAGATTTGCAGCCTACACTTAGCCTGACTTCCATTTTGTGGTCACTCCAAATCTGGGTCCAAAAGCTTTGCTGAAATGGAAATTAGTGTCAGTAAAGTTGCTGTAAAGATGCAGAAGTAAGTAATCTCATATCTAGAAAAAATGACTGAAACATATTTAGGAACAATGCCTCTGGATGTCTTCCACATATTTGGTGAACACAGGGCTACCAAACTGTTTTGGTAGCAGCTGATTTACTTAAGCATTATGACACTTACTTATGCAAGGCAGATCTCTTTTAAGGCATGCAATGTTTTCCAAAACTCTTGAACTGCTGTCATTTCTCAATTAGAGAGATACTTGCCCTTTATTTTCTACCACTAGATAGATGTATCTTAGTACAGAGATTAATTAATGCTGAAATTAATCACCAGGTGCTTTGTGTTTTCTTGAACCTTGTCTGGAGTTTAAAAACTCAATGGGGAAATTAAGGCCACTCAAGCCATCCCCTTTTCTATAATGGAGAAATAAATACTAAGGCAGATTGAAGTTGGGTCACAATTTACTAAAGAGTCTTGCAAGAAAAACAGCAATAGTAATGAATGATTGTACAAAAAGAAAATGGTTTAACCAACAAAGGCAAGAGATCGCCTGCTTCCCTCCGAGGGCAAAACCCAAATGGTGGCTGTCCCCAGGCTGGCTGCCACGTGGAGCCTGGGGAGGACAAAGGCAGCAGGCCAGAGGAGTTCTTGCAGCTCAACCTTCTCCTCTTCCCAGCTTGGCAACAATGGAAAAACAGGGCCAGAACAAAACCTGGGGAGCTTGTTCAACCCATCGAGCCAGAAATAACTCAGCCTTGTGTTGCCGGTCCAGATCCACCCATGACACTTTAATCTGGCAGCCCAACCCACCTGTCTGCTGTGATGTCCTTCGGCAGCCCTACGGGAAGGACTTTGAGAGCCATGTTCTCTACCCAGGCAGTGATGTTCTGCCACAATTCAGCAGCCCTGATGGGTTTCCCTTCTGTGCTGCCAAGTGCTCTTTTCCCATCATACCAGCCACCCTCACAGGGCATTTCCCACCATCCAGAGTCAGTGTAGAGGTAGTGCTGGCCATTTCTCTCTTTCAGCGACGTCCAAGGCCATCTGGAGGCTTCCACCTTTCCACCTTGTCCCTCAAGAGCTTTTGTGACTCATCGTGCAGGACTCCATGCAGCAGCTTTCCATTTTCAGTGTATCTCTATGATACAGCAGTGAAGACAGCACATCACTTTTCCTTTTGTGGTAGCTGATTATACGGTGGGGTCTCCTCAGCATGTCACCTTCTCCTCCTCTTATGATTGTAATCTGAAATGTTCACCTTCAGGCCAGTTTGTGGTAACTTTCAAGATCCCTGGGCAATTGGGGTTTCCTGTTCAAGGGTGCTGCGTGATCAGAGTGATCACTTACTCCACACAGCATCAGGGCCAGGGTGTGTGGAAGGGACTTCTCCTCTGAACATGCAGCCCAGCACTGGCAGCGGGGGTGCCAGGAGGAGCCGTGCTGCAGTGCCAAACACTTCTGAAGCAGCCCTTCATAAGGTGCCAGGATCTCCTTTTTGGTTGGAGTGTAGGAGGCCTCAGACCCTTTGTATCCCCAGCTCCAGAAGCCCAGAGATCACTCTCAAGTCTCCCCAGGCACCTTTTGCCAGAGGCTGCAGGAAGGACCATTCTCCCTGGCCACAGTGTACAGCAAGATTTTTCCCCTGCCCTGTCCTGACCGGCCCAAGGGCTATTGCATGAGCAATCTCTTGTTTAATTTGTTCAAAAGCTTGTTGATGCTGAGGACCTCACTTGAAAGCATTCTTCTTCCATGTCACATGATAGAGAAGCGGGCTGACAATCTGACTGTAATCTGGTTTGTGGGGACATAACTGATGTTTTGTTAATCATGTCCATTGGAATCTGATGCTGTCCATCTTGCCACTTCATTCCTAGAAACTGAATCTCCTGGGCAGGAAATTACCTTAACCTTACTTTGGTTTATGGCAAAACCAGCCTTGAGAAGGATTTGAATTATCTTTCCTCCTTTCTCAAAAAGCTCCTCTGCCATGTTCCCCCATATAGTGATGCCATCAATGTACTTAGGATGTTCTGGAGCCTCTCCCTTTTCCAGCGCAGTGTGAATCAGTCTATGGCAAACAGTGAGGCTGTGCTCCTATCCCTGGGGCAGTCAGTTCCAGGTGCACTGCACACCCCTCCAGGGGAAAACAAACTGTGGCCTGCACTCTGCTGCCAGAGGAATGGGAAAAACCACGTAGGTAATACTGATGGTGACACCACTAGGCTGCCTCTGACTCCAGTTCATCCAGCATGGCCAGCACAGCAGCTCTCAGTGATGGTATAACCATTCAGGCCACAACAGCCCACCATCAGTCTCCACTGGACTTATGCACAGGCCGTATGGGGCTACTGAAGGGTGAGCTAGCCTTGGTGAGCACTCCCAGCTCTCCAGTTCATGGATCATCCCATGTATGGTGTCCTGAAATCCTGGTTGGTGCCATAGTGCTGACTGGGCACTGTTGGGGTGGCCATCAGTACCTGTTGTTCTTCAAGCCTCAGCAGTCCCATAGCAGTCAAAGAATTCAGCTGTTTAATTTCCTCTGTCTCCATAGCAGCTCTCCCAAAAGCACTTTTGTGTCCTTAAGATGCCCTCTCCTGAGGTAATCTACCCTAAGGATACACACAGGGCCTCGGGACCAGTCATGATGGGGGGTTTTTGCCATTCATTCCCAGTCAGGCTCACTTCAGTTTCCAGTACAGTTAGCTGTGGGGACACCCCTGTCAGCCCAGAAATAGATGGATTCTGCCCCTGCAAATCGATGGCATCAGGGTACATTGTGTGCCAGTGTCAACTAAAGCCTTGTTCTCCTCTGGCTCTGCAGTCCCAGACCATGGATCCACACAGTCCAACAGATCAAACTGACCCTTGCCTCCACCTGGCTAGAGGCAGGGCCCTCTAGTCCTTGTCATGGTATTCATAGCTCACCTCTTATAAATATGAACTGGAGGTCCCTTCAAGAGGATCAGACATAACATCATCCCTTCTATTCTGCCTGGGGACTTGTCCCTGAGCAACCACAGTGGCATTTATTCCTGACAAGTTTCCTGTGGTAGTTCTTCCTCCTCTCAACTCACCTACCCAAGCTATCAGGTCAGAGGTGGGGTTTCCATCCCACCTCCTCATGTATTCTCCATATTCAGGCAGGCAAATCCACAGATTACCTTGTGGAGTGTACCTCCTCTCCCTACCCAAGGGGTGCCTGCTCCTAATAGCAGAGACTGGTCTATACTGGTGAGATGGGATATGAGTTCCTCTCTGAGTTTCTGGTGGCCCTCTCAAATTTTTCTTCCAAGTTCTGGACATGCTTGGCCATTTTTGTTTCCACGGCCAAGTTGTGGACCTGTCAAGAGGCGGAGGTTGAGTCTTCATATAGAAGGAGTTTGCTAGCCATAGCGCCCGCCTTGTCTTCTCTCTCCATCCACTGAAGTGTTGCTAAGTAGTGGTAATTTATCTCTGGCCCAAGCTGTATGAATTCTGGCCTCATCTGTGATGTGCACTGCACATGGACTTCTAGCAACTTGCCTGTTATCTGAAAAAATTACCTCCAGCAAAACTATTTCTCTCAGGCAGTGGATACCTCACCTCATGGTGTTCCATGGCCTGGCTGGGCATAGGTGTCTTCCTTGCAGAGGTATCTTTCCTTTACATTTAAGCTGAGTCACCTCCAGAGGCTGAGATGTTCTTGACTTTTTCCAGTTCCCTGGCCAATAACCACATCCTGGAACAGGGATCCTAATTGCCTGGCTTTGCTACATTTAGGTTCCTATTGTTGGCCACAGCATCCCAGGTTTGGAACAGCCAGCTCAATATGGACTTGTCTGTCAGGTGGGTGAACACTCTCTGCAGCTCACACAGGGATAAGGATTGGGGGATTACCTCTGGCTCTTCCTCTTCACTGGTGGTGAAGATCCAGCCTCTTCTTCATTGCTGACTGTGTCAACTGACTTGGGCTTGGATTTCCTCTTCTGAGCAGGGGCAATTGCTACTCCTTGTCCTTCTGGTTCAGCTGCTTTTTGACTGACTGTGATGCCAATTGATTTGTTCTCCTTCCCCTCTCCCTGAAGGTGCTGTCCAGTGACAAACAATATTCAATAAATTGTAGCCAGGACTCAGCTTGTTGCATAAATTTGTGCCTCTCTGGAAATGTCACAACATTTTCTCTTCACATATTTTATCATTTCAACAGTATCCTGTAGTTGTTCAGGGGTGAATTCCCAAACCACTGGAGAAGTCCTCCAAATACTAATCCATTTCTTCCCCCATTCCATGCCAGCCAGTATTACCCACCCCTGGGGCAGGCCTCTGAACAGCTTCCCTTGAAATGTTTGTCTTATCTCTGAACACAATAAACATGGTGTAGATCATGCAAACTGTCCAGAGGAAACATAGCAAAACCAGCAACAAGATTATGCTATCCCTAGCATCCAGTGGGGAATACAACGTTCTTAAAACCTGTTGTAACAGACCTGTAGGAGAAGAAGGAGGTGAAAGGCTGGGAAAAATCATCCTCTCCTGCTCCCTCCACAGGCTGAGTGTGATTACTAAGGAGCACCCATAGGTAACAGCCAAGGCCAAATACCACCACATACACATTTCAAATAAACCTCATTTCCCCTGATGTTATCATGCCATAAACTGATTACCACATAGTATATTAAAAAAGAGCAATCTTGATTCCTCTACCTGGTTTGAGAAGGAGCACCATAATGGGCAAATACTTCCACACATACGGACATAAATACAGGGTTAGGTACCACACCGAGCAACATGGTGACTGGGGAGTTCTTAATTAATCCAAATTGTGGCTTTAACTTCTCTCTTCTGCCCCTCATTGGGTGCCAAAGGTGTCCTGGGTTTAAAAAACCAACGGGGAAATAAAGGCCACTCAAGCCATCCCCTTTTCTATAATGGAGAAATAAGGCAGATTGAAGTTGGGTCACAATTTACTAAAGAGTCTTGCAAGAAACACAGCAATAGTAATGAATGATTGTACAAAAAGAAAATGGTTTAACCAACAAAGGCAAGAGATCGCCTGCTTCCCTCCGAGGGCAAAACCCAAATGGTGGCTGTCCCCAGGCTGGCTGCCACGTGGAGCCTGGGAGGACAAAGGCAGCAGGCCAGAGGAGTTCTTGCAGCTCAACCTTCTCCTCTTCCCAGCTTGGCAACAATGGAAAAACAGGGCCAGAACAAAACCTGGGGAGCTTGCTCGGCCCAGAAACTCTTCTTCCAAGCTGCTGTGGTGGGACCTGCGGTGACAGGAGTGCCCTTCAGGCAGCCCATACCCCTCCCCAGCACCAGGCCAGAGAAGAGTGGCCACCCTTCCTCTTCCCCTGCTGCCTTAGAAAGACAGTCCTCTAAAGATGACTGTTTTGGTCTCCCTCACATAATGCTAGGCTCTGCCTCCTATCCCTGGAACTAGGACAGCCTGTATGTACTACATGCTGATCATCAGATGGGAAGTGTTCTACTTTGTTTCTCAGCAATACTTTGTACTCAGTTTTTATTGTCTGTGATAAAAGCTCAACCTCCTTATTATCCCAGGATTTGGGTGACAGCAAAGAATGCATCACAGCAAAGCTAAAGCCTAGCTGAGAGCAATTTTACTATTAGAGGCACAATTACTGTCCATTACAAATTCCAGGAATGAGCACAAACATAACTTTAATAGGTGACTATGTTGCAGCAGCATGCAGAGAAAAATGGCATCACTCCCTCAGCACAGAAGAACAAAGAAATAAATAAAAGACTTTTGGTTGCATGCTCTGTATTGAACTCAGGCAGTCCTGAAGGCATTTGGCTCTCCAGTGAAAAGCAGCTTGGCTCCTCTGTCTGTTGCTGTTTCACTTGATTTAGTAGACTATTTCGGGCTCCTGTCCTGCCTAGTTAGGCACCTGTACAGAATGCAGTTAGCTCCAGGCAGTCTGCCTGGGATCTCTGGTTCCTGTTCTCCATGGAAGTATCAGTGGACCAGGGTTGTGTGACTCTGCACCCACTCCTCGTGTCCCAGAGAAAGGATGGGTGCTTGTGTGAACACTTGGACACTCCTCAGCCCAGAGTATAACTGGAGCTGAAAGGGATTTTTTTTCTCTTTAAATAGCAGCAACTGAAGCTTAACTGAAGTTGTTTGCATTTACTTTCTTTTCACAGCTCAATTATTACTACTTTAAAGAAAGCTTTTTTTTTTTTTCCAATAGAAATGAAACTTGGACCAAGGGGCCATTTCAGGAAAGCACTTCCTTGTCCCAATAGCTCTAAAGTAAATTCCTGATTTTAAACAACTGCCCAAATGCCGTTGACTCTCCATCTCCTAAGAGTTGTTTAGGCAAGTGAATGAAGCAGGTCAGAAACAAATATGAAGCCGAAAAAAAAAAATCAATCAATTTACATTGCCTATAACCAGAGAACAGCACAAATGCTGAGAAAGAGGTAAGTGCTGAAACTCAAACTGATTTTTTTCCCCCCCCAGCAAAACTATTTAATTTAAATAATCTCAAAGTTACGTTTTGGATAAAAAACACGCACACAATACTGTTCCTGTTCTTTTATGAATATCTCTTTATATCACACTCGTGTGCATGAAGAGTACTAAAAGGAAGGCTCTTGAAGAGTGGAGACCTCAGTGAAGGCTCTTGAAGTCTCTAATACCTAACTTGGCGCAGGTTCTCATTTTCTTGCAACTTCAGTAATTCATCCAGCTATTGCAAGAAAGGGGAAGCTGTGTATACAGGTTCTAGACAACATAATTTCCATGCCCACATTTTGTAACTTCTAAATTAATTTCTGTTCTTGAAGTAACAATATTAACATAATTTGTTGCAGAGATTTAATCATATATGACACTTAAGCTACCCAGACATTTGTATTTGAATAACTGTATGAGGTTACTCATTAGAGCAGGATCTCCAACTATAGCTGACTGGTTTTCTTTCCCAGATGTCTGTCCTCCTGTCCTTGAGTTCCCTGTAGTTTGGCAGTGTGTTGAGTTTATAGCATAGGGATCATATGAAATACAAAGGCTTTTCTGAAGGAATAATGGAGAAATTGTCTTCTCTGCCTTCTTTTCCAATAGAGGATCAGCAGCTCAAATAATTTTACACTCAGGCATTGTGGCTGTGAGTGACCCTGGGCAGGGGCTGAGTGCACGAGCTCAGAGGAGTGGTGTGCTGGGGCATGGCATGGGCACGAGCGCTTTGTGCTTCACACAGTTATGCCCTGCCCAGGGGTTACTGCAGACCTTTGGCCTTAGAAGTCAAATCTATGGCCACTAAATACAATTGAGGAGCAGATCAAGAGCACGGAGTTGATGGTTGAAACTGTTTATCACTGCCACTGACTAAAGCATGGTTCTGGCAAATTACCTGTTATTCCCATTTGTAAAAAAGGGGTAACTACAGCCTAACACGTTATAGTGAGCTCAGCTGAACTATGCTGACGTGCTAACATTAAAGAACATGGTCTATAATGCAGTGAAGAAAACAGTGCAAGTGCCTGGGGTCATTGCAATAGACTCTCTCTGGGTAAATGACATAAAGGCATAAGTGGTGAGTTTTGATTTGTTTTTAATTTAAAGTACACGCATTCAATGAATTTTGCATGAATGCATTGCAGGCACTCTGCTTGTTGTCAGCATTTACATCTGTAAATGTGAATGTCCAAGGCATAGTTCGTGGTGTTAGTTCTTATTTTACTTCATGGGAAAAAGAAACAGAACAAGCAGTTAAGTGCTTTTTTTTTTTTTTTTAATTTTGTGTCAATAGTCCAACTAGCTTAAATGTATATTTATTCTATGTTGGAAATGCAAACTATTCAGAATGCTATGAGAGCTATGAAAAACACAGGGCTTGGAAAACTGGCAGTTTTTGTGGTTTTGGGGTTTTGAGTAAAGTTTCACAACCAATCAGCCCAGAATAATGTCCGGTAAGGGCATTTCTGCTTGTTAGTCTATTTATTTATTTACTTTGGCATTGTGAGGCAAGGCAAGACACATTTGGAGGAAGGTCAGTGAAAATACTCCTGATCTGCCCAAGGGGCTGATGCTGGAAAGTGCTGAGGTCCTGCTGCAGCTGAGGAGGTGCTCAGCACCCCTCTGAGCCTGTGGTCAGTCAGGAGCAGGCTGGAACACAACCTGCCTGCTCGGGCAGTGTGGGCACTCGCAGCCTTCCCAAGGAATTTGCACAGAAAGCAAAATCAGCGTTGGGTCCGTTTGACTTCGCTTTGGTGGCCACTGGATTCTGTGTGTCTCCTTCTCTGCTGGTGGCCCTGATCTCATGTGCGTCACTGGAGACCTACCCTTTGCTTGGTGCTTCGTGCTTTCCAGCAGCCTTCCCATCGAGGCACCCGGCCTGCCCCCGTGGCCCGGCATGAACTACTTCACTGGCCACTGGCACGGACTTTGAAGACAGTGGATGCAGTCTGTGGTTCCTGTCGCCGCTCCCCAGAATGTGCTAACGTGCCGTACAGTATTTTTGCTGGTGGGTTTATATCCTTGGGGTATTAGGATGACTCGAGTTCAGGAGAGGAGATCTCCCAGGGGCAATGTGTTTGCCCAATGGTTTGTTCAAATCTTTCTGGGGATTTCCAGTGGGAAAGGCTCCCCCTGCTCAGCTGTCACTGTGTGTACTGCCCAAGGGGGGATGGAGGATGGCTCCAAAAGGACTTGGGTGTTTGCTAGGGCACACAGGCAGTCCTGGGGCTCGCAGTTAGTTGTCCCACTCGTAGTCACCCTGTCTTGCTTGCCGAGTGCTGAAGTCCCAGTGCCACAGGGAGCCGAACTGTCCCGCCAGCAGAGCCCAGGGGAGCCCCACGTGGAGCTGTGCTCGGCACTGGGGCCGCAGCCTTGTGTGCAAGGTCCAAATCAGGGCTGCTTTCCTCTGCAGCTTTTGTTTGTGTCCTTGACTGTGACAGATGGGGCAAATATTCACCACCAGGAGGCCTCTGGAGAGGAATGAACAGCTCAGAGAAGCAAGGGCTGCTTCCCCATCCTGCAGCAGTCCCCCGGCCCCTGCCCCCACTGGCAGGGTCTCCATGGGCCTCCCTGCAGCCACAGAGCATCGCACACCAAGGAAGATTTGGCACTTTGCTGTGACCGCCACCAGCCTTGCCAGCAGGCCTTGTGCACCCCAGGGCACCAAGGGGACGCAAGGTCAGAGGTACCAAGCCCCAGCAGCGCCCCGGCTCTGGAAGATCCCGGAGGAGAATCTGGATTTCCTGAAGCACTGCCACCTTGTGTCTGTCCATCCTGGGCTGTGGCAGTGTCACGTCCTGGCAGAGACCAGCTCAGAGAAATCAAGAGATCCCTCCATGGCCAGAGGTAACTGTGGGACGCTGCTGGCTGTCCCCTCCACTGGCATCTCTCTCATGACAGCCTGTGCAGCCCTGACCACAACACTCCCTCCCACGAGACAAGGTAACAGAGCACAGCACAGGCTGCGTGTCCAGCATAAGGAGCCTGGAATACCATCAGCAGTCCTACCCAATAGCTGATGGCTCCGTGCAACATGGAAAGGGAGGCTAGAGTGTTTGGTTTTCTTCTTTAACCTGCAAGACCAGCTCTAGTTCTCCCCATCCTTTCCTGGGTGCCTAAACAGATTGTTCAGAGCTGCATGCTTCCATCAGGCACATTCTGCGCTATATTAGTTTAATGGCACTGTCACTATGAATTGCAAACTTTCTCAGCTCCCCCCTGTGCTGGTGAAACATGGCAGCATAAGGAACATCTGTTCCCTTACCCTTGGCTGGAAATGGGAAACATCATATTGCATTTTTGTTATTAGCCTTATTTGGATGCCAGTGGTTTTGTTTCTAAACACATCAAGGCAGCTGAATAACCTTAATTGAGTACTACAGAAAAAAATGGTTTCATGCAAATGTGGCTGCCAGCATAATTATTAGGACAATACTGAACTTCTATTCCTGAGATCGGTTCCAGTTCCTTGGTTTTTATATTGCACCCTTGCTGCTGAATTTCATTATAGACATCTCCACAAAAACTGATCTATAGTTAGGCAGTAAACAAGTTAAATCCTTAATTTTTGACATTAAAAGCCAAACAAACCTAATAATTGCAAATGTGAATTTGAGCCTTTATTTATACACAAAATAATTACCCAGTTTTCACTAGGAATGACTACCACAGGTAAAGCTCTTCCTTATATGACTGAAAATGGGCTCCAAGATTTTAAGTGCAATTTATTAAAGGCAACAGATTTTTGCAGCTCCTATGGAAGATGACAGTATGTATAAATAGAATCAATTTAATAATTCCCAGATTTAATTATGATGGATTCATTGTTATTGCATGATCAACCACAGCACACAATGGCAATTAAGCAGAGCATATATATACAATTCTCTAGTCCACTCATTATATAGAATCATTTCATTATTAAGCCTGAGGGCAAGTCAGAGAATAAAACTATAGTAAGAGTATAAAAAGTGACAGAATCTGCTGCAATAACTTTGCTGCTGTCATTCTGTGCTGCAAGGTACACGCATCCTCCATGATATGCACACTTTCATGGGCCTTCATAAAAATATTGCACTTTTATCATATCTCCTTTACCAGCTTGCTAGAGCATTCCAGGAGACTGCTAGCCAGGTGTAGCATGCTCTATTTTTGGTAGATTTATCTAGGTTTGGAGAGGTCTTTGATAACCCCTGAAAATCAGGCTTCTGGTGTAAATGATGGAGAGGCTTTTTACCCTGATGATTTATTTAGGTTTTATTTTCTTTTGGACCCACAGCAGAATTCAAGGCTGTTTTGGGTCACACATGAAGTACGGCATAATTCCTAGGAAAGGTGTGCTCATTTTCACAGAACAATTATATCTAGTGTCACACTGGGAACAGTTTCTCTTTAAGAAAGGCAGACTGTAAAACCAGTAATCCTGGCCAGGTCAGGGTTGTGTTGTATCAGCAGAACTTTTGTGGGGAAGCTTGCACAGCACGTGCCTGCCCTGTCTGGCTCAGTCCATCGTCTTCACAACTATATAACATTTACTCCAAATTTAAAGAGGCACAAAGTTCAGCAAGCCAGATTTAGTCTGGGGCTATCTTTACTAAAGCCAGTGAAGCTTGTAAACTTGGCCTGATATTTGGTGTTGGAAGAGTGAATATAAGAACAATTCTTCAAGTGTTTGTTTTATTTTTTTACCATCACAGAACAGGGCAATTTGCAGCAAAATGTTGCATGCAACTGCTCTCAAAGCATAAGTCACAAAGGATGCTGGACTTGAGTTTTGGTTTAATTAATACTAGAAGTTTCCACTAGGTTTGTGCTCATTTCCATCTCCCACAATACCTCCTCTGTGAGAAACAGACTTCCTGGATACTCTAATACTCTGGTCATTTGAAGTTGGAAATCTGTACTGATGGTACCCCATGATAGTAGGGGTATGTACTTATTTTCTTCATAAAATTCATATTTCCCTAAATTTTATCCACTGGTATTGTTGCACAGAGTGCAATAGTGTAGTGTAATTATCAGCTTATCAATTAAACTCATGCCTGGACCCCAATGCAGACTTGCCCATGCTTCTACCAAGTAAAAAAATGGCAAAACTGCCTGTGAATTTTTGTATGAGTTGATATTAGCCAGTTGCATATGCTACAGCCAAACACTGACAATGAAGAACAGGTGCCATCCTGACATGGGAAGATTGTTGTGGCAGAATTTGCTCAGTGCTTTGTTTGGCCTATATTATTCTATTTTAACAAATCTGCAGTAGTAAGTTTACAGCGGTTTGTAGGTTGAGTACAGTGTGAGCTGTGCTGTATTTGTGATTTGCTATTGGTAAACAGTCCAGAATGCACTATTTGCAGAGCCTAAGTAGACCTCCCATGCAGTTCACCATGATATGTTTCCCATCATCACCTTTGGAGCTCTGATGTTGGGAACACAGAACCAAGTCCTCTTGGAGCTAGAGTCTGTGGCCACCTCCTTTATTAATCAAAGAGGGAAAATTCAATGTAAACAGGGCACTGCAGAGTCCCGAGATGACAAATTGTTGAATAATCCCATTTTTTTAATCTTTCCAAGGAGATTTCTGTCTTGAGGAATGTATCTGAGACCCTTCCTCTCCTCTGACCACACACCGGTTCCTCGCAGTTTGCCTGGGCTGTGACTTGTGCTGGCAGGCCAGCGTCACCACGGGCTGTACGTGACACCTGGGGGGCCCTTGGCTCCCCCAGGCCAAGCAGGGGTGATGGGAGCCTCACGGGGTGTGCTGGTGCCACTTGCTCCCTTCTCCTCTGCAGCCCAGGGCAGGGGTGCCAGGCTGGATGCCCAGCAAGGGTAGCTGGCACTGCCAGCACAAGTTGCTCCATTGCAGAGGCGGGAGAGAACAGGAAACAAGTGGTGACTAACAGTCCACATTCTTTGCTTTTGAGGCAGCAGAGCCACACACAGCCCCTCACTCAGGACAAGCTGCTCAGGCACAGGCTGGTCCTTGGTAAAATTCATTGCATCTGGTGCTGCTCATTTCCTTTCAGTTTTTATCTAGTCTTTCTGTGTTTCCTGTCAGTACCTAATGCCATTTGGGACAGCACAGGGACTGCTGCTCGCTGTGTGTTTGCTGTGCAGAGACCAGTAGGAGCTAGTGATCCAGCCAGCATGTGTTTTGGTGCTACTGTCTGTACTTCTCCATATTCTTGCTCTTGCAGTGGGTGAAGTGCAAAGGATGAGGAGCTGGGGCACAGAGGGGCCTCAGTGAAGTCTGTTAAATGTGTTTCTGCTGGAAAAGACTAAGGGAAACAAACAGCAAAGACCAGAAAGCTGTGCGTAAAATGTGGATTCTACTTTTTCTTCTCATGTATCTCACTCTTTGACTATCTTTTATTTGTACTGATATAACCACCCACCTGAATATATTCCGCGTATCTCGGGTCTGTGAACTTCTGTTTTTATAGGGTACCAGGCAGGTTTTCCTCAAACTCTCCTGGTGCCAGTAATTAAGGGATTATTGTAATTACCTCACTGGTGCAGATATTGAGTATTAACACTTAGGCTGAATGTGCCCACTTTGATTTCTCTGCAGTGACGCTAGGTAGCCTGTGCTTGAGCTCTGCTCTAAATGAGCACAGTGTCATTAATGACAGCGCTTTTACAATGAGTACTTTTGTGCTTAAGGAGCTTTTTATACCTTAATCCAACCTGATGCAAGCTATGGATGCAAGCTATGGATGCAAATGCATTACAGGTACAATTTACTTCATGGCATTAACAAAACCTAAAAACTGATTTGGACTGCACTGTGAAGTGTTTAATGAGCTGTGTGGCAGATCCTTGGAGCTGGCTGAACTCCTCTGGCTGCACGTCAGTGTCTAATGCTTTCATTTCCCTGTCCTGTGCCTGACACTAGCCTTAGTGCTTTGCTCCCTCCAGGCATGGGGGTTCTTCTCATTTATACTGGCCTCCAGGGATCACAAGGAATTGAAAAATATTATAGACTCTTTGTGTATCCCCTTCCTCCATGTACCTGCAGCAGGGATGGTGTGGCATGCTGCTGGCAGCCTCTGTGCCAAGCTCCAGGTGCAAAGGAAGCCACAGCCAAGGCACACACATCTGCCACCCCAAGAGGATACAGCACACCAGCAAATCTGCTCCTGCAAGTCTCGAGCAGAGGCCTCACCTTGGGCTGCGCGCTGCCAGGGAGCAGAACAGCTCTGCTGGAACTTTGCTCTTGTGGCTCAGCATATGCCTGCCTCTCCAGGCCTGCTCTCAGTGGCTGCTCTGCCTTGCCACATCTGGCTCTTTCATGTTTGGCCTGAAATGGCCTTTCCCCTAATGACAACTTTTCCATCGCACACAGGCTCCTAAGCTGATGATAACATTATGTTTCCCTGTAAGCTGCGCATGTTAAGCTGTGCGTTGTTTCTTGTCTTATTTCATCTGCAATTAAACTGGTGATGAAACCATTCAGATCCTGAATACCCTTGCACTGTGGTCAATACAAAGTTCTAACACACGTGAGAATGAAGTCTGATCCTCCAGTTCCCTTGCGGATGATTATTTTTTTATTCTTTGCTTTGCCCTGCTCCCTTTTTAAACCAGCTGAAAAAGCCTTTGTGCTGTGGGACAAACTGTCCCTCATCTGCACCATGAGAGAGCCCATGCTCTAAGTGCCTGCTCCTCATTCACAAATGACCAGCCCGAAGCAGTAGCAATGCCCACAGAGAAATAATCTCTACCATTTCTACAGCCTTTAATTTTTGTTTGTCCTACTGCCTGTAGAGGCTGTATATTATGCATGCCATCCTTGCTTGCTTCCTGTTCCTGGCCAGCTGTGGATTGATGATAGCATCTTCAAGTTGTTGGACTTCCTCTTCTTGTCTTTAATCTTTTGGTTTCAAAATGGCCCCTTCATTTACAGTTACCAACCACAGCAGGCAGATAGCAGCAGCTGGTAGCCAACCAGACAACGCTGAGGACTTTTTAAAAACAAAAAGAGATCTGTTCTTTAGGTTATGTAAGAGGATCTAGTGCTAAGATTTAGTGAAACAGAGTAATTTCTGAAATGTTTGGCAGTTAATATATTAAATGTGCTAATTCTTGACATTTTCAAAGTCATGTTGGTCCAGTTTGACTCACCTGTACTTGTAGAAACAGTGATAGCCAGTAACACACTTATTCTGCATAGTATATAAATTCAAAATGTAGCAACAGAAAGAGAATTTTTTTACTCCATGAATTTACTTGACTTGCAACAGCCTTCTTCCTATCACGCCCTGCATTCCTCCTGCTATTACTAAAGACGGCTGCTCAGGAAAGCAACACATTTTCTGTAGTTAACACCTGTGCTCACAGCCCTGCTAAAGCAAACCTAATGTAACCATCCAGTTTTCAGAAGCAAAGCCACAGGTTATTTTGCTTCCTCTTCCATTCCTTTTTCATTAAAATCTAGTTTCACAGAGCACAGAGCCTGACTGAGCTGAAGAGCAGATGTTTTGAAAAAAAATCCTGACTATAAGCTGCTTTTTCTCTTTTTCTGGTTGGCTTTGTTTAAAGATTGAAAGGGAAATGTACCTTATTGTACATTATTCCAAGATGTATGAAAAGTAAGAACAAGTCAGGAAATGCAGATTTTCTTCAGTCAAATGCTGTAGACCTCCCAGCTGGGCGTGCAGACAATGTACAACTTGCACAACTGAAGCATCCACACGTGTCAGGGTTAGGAGGATGAGACAAATTCATTGGTGTGCTGCTAGTACGCACTAGTAATTTCTAACTGCTTTTTAAACTTATTTTTATGCTACAATCCTGCCATTCTGCTAATGAATTTATAATTCTGTATTGTTAGGATCAGAGTCTAAACCTGGGCTGGGAGTAGCAAGTCTTGCTTCTGAGGTTTCTTCAGCTGTGACCTACTGGTGTACCTTCAAGGCACTGAAAGTTCTTGCTTTCCTCATTCTGGTCACAATCCCAGATGTCTACATTTCAATATAAAACTTAAGTGGTTTACTGTAAAAATTTGCTCTAAAGCTATTATTATCTACTCAGTGTTTCATTGTGAGGGAAGTTGTATTTATCATTGAGGAATCATGGCCACGACCAGGAGATCTATATTCAGTCCATGATGTTTTACCTTAGGCCTCAACACTGCAGTGTTTCAGGTCCTTGGGCTAAAGCCAGTTGGGCATGATCAGTATCATGGACTGGTAGAGGAAGGTAGAGGGTTTATGTCCTCTAATCTGTTATCTGCTCTTATCTCTTGCTTCATTTATAAAATGGGGACTCTGTCATGAATGTTCCTTTTTCGGCTTGTTTTTAGGTTTCTTTGAGTAGCTTTGGTCCCAACCATCTGTTGAAACCCACCTACGTTCTGGGCTTGACCCCAAATCAAAGACATCAGAACGGATCAGGCCAAACTCTCTAGGGCTCTGGGGAGAGGCTGGGAAATGTTATGCTGGGCAAGTCTGAGGGACCAAAATACCCTCAGATTGCTCCAGAACTAACTGCCTCTGTAGCTGGACCTCCTGTCCCAGGGTGTTTGCAGCATAGCCAGGATCCCAGGCTGATATGAGATGGATCCTCTCCTCTTCTCACCTCTTTCCTCTTTTTTGACTCCAAGAGCCAGGATGCAGATCTTACACCCTACATCAGATTCTGTGTCAGTAGGTGCCTCGTGTTTAATGCTGTCTTTTGAGAAAATAGATCCTGCATCCATTTCAGCTGCTTTTGTAGAGCAGCCCAGCCAGCAGGGAAGACCCTCAGCAAGGCCAGTGTGTGGTGAGTGCACACCACTCACCTGGAGCGAGGTTGGCCACTCCAGAGTGAAGGCACCCATCTCCCCATCAGGCTGCTCAGTGGCCTTTGCCACTGTGGCATCTATGCTTAGGCCTCTTGCAGAGTCTGACATGCAGATCTGGAGAATTCTGTGCATTTGGACAAAAACTCAGGAGGCAAGAGGGCAAAGAGGGCAGTGCCTGAGCTGCTGGCCCCACAGTGGCTGTGAGAAAATCAATGTGTATTGTTAGCATAGGTATCACAACCACTGTCTCATCTGTCTAGCCTTTAGTAGTAAACACCATACACGTTACACCATCATTTCATCTCCTGGCTTTACAGAATCCCCTGATTGTCCAGGGAGCACCTCAGCTGCCTGCTGGGGTGGCCAGCAGCTGCCTTTGAGTACAGCTGGGTGATGTTTTTCAAACCCCACACCCCCGGTCTCAGGACAGGGAGAGGCCAGCCACAGGAGAGGGAGACAGTGGACAAAGAGCTTAGCTTTGTTTGATTGGGCTGATAAACGCACTCCCTCTGCCCCCACCTGGTCTCTGTGACCTGCTGATGCAGAAAGCAAATTGTCATTGGCAACAACCCATGTTGGCCTGAAAGCCACAGATTAGCTTCTGAGAAAACCTGATGTAACTTTTCATTCTCATTCCCAAGTCTAGAGGGAAGACACCCCCTCACACGCCTCCTCCCTCCCCTTGGTTAAAGGATTTCAATTTCCACTTAGTAGGTGATGGTGGTGGTGGATGTGATACACGTGCTTGAATGGAAATGTTTAATGTGAGCCAGAGAGGAGCTGTTCTCCTCTCCAGGATGCTTCATCCTTATTTTCCCACTGAGACTGCATATACACAGCACTGACTTCTCAGAGAAGCTGGACCAATGGGAGCTGTAAAATTTCGGCTTGTGTTTCAGCCCATATGTACTTGGATTTCATAATAGACAAAGAAAGAATATCCCTTCTATGATGTAAGCAATATTTTCTCAAGTGCTGATTATGTTTGTTATGTTATGTTATGTGTTCTCAAAAGATGAATATCATTTTTGCCAAACTGGTTTAAGTCCAGCCTTTCTCTACTGGCTTTGGAGAAGGCAGTCTGGATTTGTCCCATTGATTTAGTTTCAAAGTAATCAGGTCTTCACACTTCCAAAGTAATTACATTTAATCTCATCAATATGAAGGCAACATAGAAACACTAAGAAATGGGGGAAGTCTACCTTGAAAGTGCAGCAAGACCTGCCCTTATCAGCCCAGGACATATAAATTAGTTTCTTTTCCAACTCATTTAACCTTGGCCGGTGACTTTTCTGTCTCAGTTTGCTTCAGTTCCAAAAATGTATCCAGTTCCTCTCTTGATGCATGACTAAGGCTCTCTTCTATTGCTGACTCTACCAACTGAGTAGTATCCCAGCCCCTTCTCATTGTGTAATTCCACCTCAGTTTAAGTGTATTATTCCCCTTTTGCTTTCAAATGAGTTATCTCAGAAACAGCGCTGGAACCACGATGTCCCTTTAGCTTTCTGTGTGCCTTTCCTAGCCAAGCTCTAACTGCTAATTTAAATCTCCCTTACACTCCCCACTGTCCCATGTGCAGCTGCTGCTAGAGTCCATGAGACAAGAGGGAGGGAGAGATCCAGTTGCTCCCTAACATGAATAGCTCAGAGCTCGGTTCAGTGGGGCCAACACTGAGAGAAGCTGCAGAGATGCCTACAGCTCAGCCTTGGGGGCAGTTCATGCTGTGGATATGAGGCACCCATGAGCTTCTGCAGCTGATACGCCTGCTGTGCTTGACATTTGGAACCAAAAGGTGCCACTGCTGTTATGTTTGTCCTTTGGTGGCAGCTGGAATGCAGAAGTGTCCAAAGTACATTTGATGGAACAGCAGGAGGATGAGCAAAATTGTCTGTGACCAAAGGGGCTTCTGAGACAGGCTGGCATTGGCTGGGTAATGACAGCAAGTCTGGTCTAGGGGTGTCCATGTTTCAGTATAAAGCTCTTAAAAGGGCTAATTACAATTAAACCAGACAGATTGTTGAAAACGAAACCCATGGGCTGTGTATAGTGATGTTACCTCCATAAGGAGATGACCTGTATTGCACTGAGTCTCAGGTCTGCTGTGAGCAGGACACAATGAGCTGTATGGTCTCTGCAGGTGCATGAGGGGCAGAGAAATTCACTGCTTCTGCCGTCTATTCTTGCATAGGAAGTGTGAGAAGACAGTATGATTAGCGCTAATCTGTTTTAAATGAAGCCCAGTGGGCCTTAGGGGATCAGTGCACATATTCCAGCACAGTGGGCTGTACGAATTAGACAGCATTATGTAGCTTGCAATTATGCAGATGTGTAGTGTTTCCATAACGCATTTCTCTTTTAGAACAAATTGTATAAATCTCTGGGTTTCCTGCAAAAATGTCCATCTTTGCTATCACTGCCAGCTTACCAGGCTGTTTTGTCATCTGCCCAAAGCTTGTTAGGGTTTTGGAATGCTGTGCAGAAACATCTCTTGGTGAGATGTGTGTTGTGAATTACCATCCTGACAAGTATCAGAGGGTGCCTGCTGAGGTGTAGCACTAATATTTATTTGGGAACAGATGTCCTGAATATTAGCCAGGGCATAACCTTGTTGTGTTAGATGTTGGGGGGAAAAGTCCTGCCCCTAAGAACTCAGTCCCTATATAGCAAGTATTAAAAATATTTAGTATTTTAAATACAGTTAAAAGAATGGGTAGAATAAAAGTGTGGGTGGAGGTAATGCTGTAATAACTTCTTTTCCCTGAACTGAAGAAAACATTTCCAAACAAAGGCTAATTTATATATTTACTTTAAATGGGGTTTAAGTATCCTTTTCTATCCCAGCATTTTTACACTGAAAATCTTAGCTATAAAAGAATCTTATTTTGCTTATACATTGATAGAGATGTTAAGTAAGAATTCTTAAACCATTTGCCTGCTCTGTAGAGTCATGGGAATGTAGCAACACCATATTTAAAAATCTTCTTTCCTCTTCCTGGCAATATTTTTAATTCCAGTGGAGAATGACAACATCCCCTTCTGCTTTGGTAGCGTCACGCATGCATGTGCCTGCTCTTAGTTGCAGGACAATGACTTCACACCAGACCCAAATGGGCAACAACAGGCAAAGCCAAAATAAGACTCTGTTTATGTTTGATAATAGCTTTCCTCTGTGCTTTGTGTGCTCCTTCTAGGGCAGAAGCTAATTCCAGTTTTGGACCAGTTTTCAGCTGATCATCTGCTTGGTTGGCTCGAGATGTCATGGTGTGCTGCAGGGTTAAATATGTGCAGATTCTCTTGGTGCCATTTGCAGAGGTGAACAACAGCTGACGTGGCAGAGGTTTGACACTCCAGAAGTCCTGCAATGCCTCCTGTGCCACGTCTTGGCCATGAGCATCCAAGAGTTAAGCTACACATTTTTGTACATCCTCTCTGTTCTTTGTGTGTGCAGCAAGATGAAGCTTGCCTCACTATTTGCTTTTCTAAATGAAGATATCTCCTGGCAGGCACCACGTGGGAGCTCACAAGAGCACTGCTTGAAATGGTGCACACTTGGCTGGGAGAAGCCCGAGGCTGTTGGGCATTCAAACAATGCTCCCTGCAGACATGAGCACATGGTCTCTGCACCTTGATGGCAGCACAGGGAAATGTGGAGAACTCTGCCCAGAGTAAGCAATGGAAGCAATGGAATCCAGCCTTCAAAATCAGAGGCCAGGCAAGAAATTAACCCTATATAATGAATACCTGTGAAGCATATGGATGAGGAAAAGAATTGCCCAGGGCCCATGAGCCTCAGCCCTTCACTCTGGTTACTGGTGAGGAAAGAGTAAGAAAAATCATATGACTTTCTGTGACCTACTTCCCTTCCACAAGAAAGGAGTGGTGAGAGGAAAAAAAGCCTTTCTTTGATTCACCAGATTAGTTCATCAAGAAAGAAAGAAAGAAAGAAGAAAAGAAAGAAAGAAAGAAAGAAAGAAAGAAAGAAAGAAAGAAAGAAAGAAAGAAAGAAAGAAAGAAAGAAAGAGAGGAAGAGAGAGAGGGAGAGAGAGGGAAACAGAGAGAGAGAAGGAGAGAGAGAAAGAAAGAAAGAGAAAGAAAGAGAAAGAGAGAGAGAGAGAGAGAAAGAAAGAAAGAAAGAAAGAGAGAAAGAAAGAAAAGAAATTGCAAAACTTGTAGCCCTACTGAAGAAGCCCCTGGCATTTTTTACCCCACACAGAGGAACTGTGGGCTCTGTATGTCAACATTGATGACAATTTAACAGGAAGCATAGAAAGCAGAGGCTTGACTCATCACCATGGATGCATGAGCAGTTCATTGAACCCACTGCACTCATGGGGGCATCTTTTTTGGAGAGGTGATTCATCACTGAGGAAGTCCAGGATGAAGTATGGACATCACCTTCCCAAAAGGGGCAGCTGTGATCTCTAACACAAACTCCTCCCCTGGCTGTAGAAGCACTGAGAATGACTTGCTGCTTCTGGGAATGAGCCACATGGTGCAGATCTCAGGGACTCGTCTCCTCACTGTCACTTCTGAATTACTAAAGCTGAGCCACTACACGTAATGTCCCCACATAATGGGGTCTTTGTCAAAAGGGTTTGCAGACAGTTTTATGGGTCTTTCTCAGGAGCCATAAAGATTACATGGGGATTTTTGGAAGGCTTTTGTCTTTTTCAAACTGCAGAAATCTGGTGTATGTTTCATCCACCTAGTCCAGGAGTGTCACACGCTCTGTGGTCCAACCATGACTACACAAGGTGACAGCACCAAAAAATTGGTCCACTTCTAATCAACAGTTCTGCTACAAATAACCCCAACATTTCAGGGGACATTCTGATAATCCAATGAGATTCAAGGGGCACCACAGGTAAACCTCAAAAACGGGCACCAGCCCTGGACAAAGAATGGTAAAAGTGAAGGGTCAGAAAGAAACTGTGGGTGAGGAAATATGGGACTATATGTGTGCCATGGAACCCAAAAGTTTTGAGGGTTTGTAGCAACTTTCAAGTGACGGACAGTCTCAGTGGGTGACATTGAGCTTTAGGTATCTTCTTCATGAGTTGTGGTGAAGTCTGAAGGATGGAGAAGAAAGGAGAAGCATGTATGACTAAAACTCTGTGAAAACACAGATGAATTATATAGAGGGGCATACATCCAGCATGAAGACAATGAAGAGCATCTGAAGGGCAAATAAATAAGACACCAGAAAGAGTAAGTCTTGAGAAAGCATAAGGATTAGAGAAAGCACAAGGACTGTTGAAGGATGTGACCCAGGGCTCTAAGTACAACAAAACATCCTTGGCTCCAAAATTTTCTAATCTGGAGATGGTGGCTTGGGGAGCACTCAGGGGAAATATTGTATGTGCTTACCCTGTGTTCATACTTTTCCCCAGGCACTTTGCTTTTGCCCACTGTTGGAGACAGGAGCTAGATGGACCTTTGGCCTGGCCCAGTGTGGCTGATCTTCTGTTCTAGTGTTCTGACATTGTGAAAGAGTTGGAGTCCTTGTGGTAAGGCCTTGCGTTCTTTAGCACAAGCTGCAGGACAAACCAGGCTTATCATGGTGCCATTGCTGAGTCAGACACAAAGGGATCTTGCTGACATTCAGCATTGCTTTGCACACAACATGCTGAACAGATTGTGAAGGAAAGACTCTGAATTTCCCAAAAACAAGCGGGCTCTTCACCAAGACGACTCTTACGCCGGTACAGCAGATTGCTGTCTCCTGCAGCCAGGCTGCTGCAGCTCCAGGCTGTGAAGGGTGGCAGCAGCCGCTTTCTGTCTAGCAGAGTATGTTCTGGTTTAGCATCCCGGGGGCTGTGTTGCTGGGACTACCTGGGGGGCCTCTCTGGGGCATTCCCCTCACCTCTGTCCCACTGCAGCCCAGGAGCCCCTGTTCTTCAGGCTCTTGCCTACAATGGGCTGGTGAGGCTGCTTTTGTTACCTGAGGGGATGAAGGTGTTGGCAGTTCTTCCCATTTCTCTCTTTGCTTCCATCTCAGCAGCTGGTGACAGGAGAACTTTCTGAACCTCTCTACTGGATGTTTTGGCTGCCTTGCTCCTCCCCTACTTCTTTGGCTCAGTAGTCCCAACTCTCTTGTGGCTGGAATTATCTCCATGAGTAGTGCTATCCTGTCTTGTCTATCAGGGCTGGCATTACCAGGAGGGGTCTCCGTTTTTCCAAGAACACTGTGGCACTTCTAAAAAATAAGTATCTCCCAAGGACATGAATCTCCTGAGAGCTGCACTCACCTTTTTCCTTTTTGCTTCTTGCTTTCCCTCATCTATTCATTCCCATGGTGAGAATGGCAAACTTTTTTTTTTCACAGTGGTTTTTTTTTCCCACAATATTTTATCATTCATCATATTTATCAGGTAGGAAGAGGGGATGAATTTGTAGGTAGCAAGAAGGGGAATTTGCTTCCAGAGTGAATGAGAGGGGGATCAGAGTTCCAGAGCAATGTTTATACACACATACAGTAATTTCTTACCCAGTGTATATATAATATGTATGCACGTGAACTACATATGCTAACAATACATTTTTTCTAAGGTCAGTGTTCTTCTCTGCAAAGCCAAGACCCCACTTGGGGGAGAAACAAGCCTTGCCAATAAATGGATTCAATTTAAAAGAAACTAGGTGGAAATAATGATGAGGAAATGAGAAAAATAAGCTTTTGATGAAATAATTAATGACTAGTTGTGACACAATCTCACAGCAGTAATCCAAGACTCAGGGAGATCAGAGGAGACAATTTACTGCCAGACAATGCTTACTATGCAAAGCCAAGTAGCCTCCTGTTTGCAATTTAAAATCATACCCATATACATGAACTGCAGTTGGTGGTGGCTTGTTTGTTTTAAACTCTCTCCTAACAAAGTAACAGCACTCCCTTCACGTTGCATCTGAAAGGGGAGCAGACCAGTGGGCTCTGGGCAGTTATGCTGCATTTAAGACAAGTCCAGCTCTAAGGCAGCTAAAGCCAGGAAATTAAACGTTCAACACGTGTGAATTATTTTACTGCCATCAAACTGAACAGAGCTCTGCTGCTCACAGATCTGGTCCAAAAGACTGAAACTAGTAATTCTTAGCTGGGGGTGTCTGGGCTAGGAAGGTCTTCTGAAGAGTCTGCAAAAGGTGCAAGGAAAAGCAAGCCTTTTGTCAGCAGGCTTGCATTTGCTGTCACCAAGTCCTCACCTCCAACGGGGGGTTGGCAATATTTTTATGAACCCACAAGTGGACAAAGAATAAAAGTGCTTGGCACAAAGTATTTTTTTCAGAAGGCTCAATTTTGCCCTCAGAGATTCTATTCCTTATACCAGCCATGCTGAGCTGTGGGTTGGTTCTGATGAGAAGCAACTTTTGAAGAAAATCTTGCTGTTGTCCCCACTCCCCCAAATCTGCTTCCATGCTCTTAGCAGTGCAAACTGGATTGCTCTGCCCAAAAGCACTTCAGGAGGGACTGACTGCTAGTGGGGGTGCTCAGTCTGCATAGCCAAGCTGTAGATAGTCCGAAACCACCAAAATCACTGCAACAGAGACACAAGGATGGCCACACGACGTATTTCACAGCACAATCTGCTTCTTTGCAAGACATCACCTGTCAGTCCAGAAGAGCCACTGCCCCCATCCTTCACTCGGCTCCAGAGACTAAGGCTGGGGAGGTGCAGAGCCATCGTCTCCTGCCCAGCCCCAGGGTTTGCTCCTTTCACTGGGCTGCTCTGCACATCTGCCATCCCAAGAAGATTAGTGGAGGAAGGCATGTTAGGAGACAGTCCACTCCTAATCACTTCCAGAGGTCCTGTTTCCAACTTGGTCAAGACACTGCTGAGTCATTTTCATGCAGAATGAGTTATGGCTGTGTTTAAAACCTCTTCATTACCCTTCAGTAATCCAGAGCTCAGTCTTGCATTTTTAATGTTGCTCTTCTAAAGGGCAGATTTATATGTAAAACACTTTACACTTTGGTTTCCTCCTAAATAATAACTAATGTTGTTCTTATGAGTGCTTTATGACATTAGCTAACTAGTCCTGACAACACCCTGGTTTTACATATGCACAGCAGAAAGCTTGGATGAGCTTCTCAAGTCTGGTGTTTTCAATTCTCACGATTTTCTTGTGAGTCTAGGGTGGGCTTTTTCTTCAAGTCTCAGCTTCTGGAAGCACACAATCACATGACTTTCTTACTTTTCTTTTTTTTTTTAACAATAAATTTCTAATTCTTCCAGTTGCAGGGGAAAGCCTGAAAATGTGATCCTAGTGCATCACAAGGCTCAGAAACCAGATGCCAAATGAGAAGCCAAACTGTGTAGCCATTTTTAAATATCCAAAGCTTTAAGGTAGTCTAAGTATGCTCTGGGTCTTCACCCATGTTTTCTGAGCGTGGAAGGGCTCAGCAGAAAGTAAAATTTCACATTTCATGGACACAAAGGCAAATAAAGCCTTCAGGGGTGCCAATATTCTCCATCTCCCCTCTTTTGCTTACTTGTTTCTGATTTTCATCCTGCATGTGCTTTGTTTTCCACATTGTGAGTAGTAACATTCCTCACAGTAGTAAAAAAACCCACAAATAAATCCTTGCTGGAACAGAGCAGATTTTAAATCAAAATTTTACATACAAGTGATGTCAAGGGTTTACACTCTTCCATCTGTTATTATCTACTTGTAGAGTGCACTTTGCATCAGGCTGGGGGATACAGTTCATGGCTCTCAAGGCTACAGTGACAAAACCATTACTGCTACTGATGCTTCTACTACCAATAAAATAGAATTGTTAAGTAGACTTTGTGATTCTGTTTATCTGCTTAAAAAGTTGCAAGAAAGCCTGCAGTAAGCTTTTCTTGTGCTATGGTACTGCAAGCCAGCTTTTTCTATGTTGTAAAAGAAGCTGGACAACCAAAAAAAAAAGAGTTATATGCTGATTTTACATCATGGATTTTGTTTTTCTTTTACTCCATTATTGGTTTTGTACTGAACCATTTGATTTTTCCCATTATTTCCTGCTGACACAGTGGCAGATTAGAGACCATAGGTAGCTGTGCTGACTTTGGGGCAGTGATTTAGATTTCTCTCACTGGTTTTCAGTCCTGTGTAATGCTTGCTGCTCTGCATGAGAATCTAATGCTATTTTAAGTACTCCACACATGTATTTCTTCTTTAGCTATTAGAAAATCTCTGTTAGACTTGGAGGCCAGAGCTTTCCCAAAGAAAATATTTCCTAGCCTGGTAATCTTAATCATACAAGATTGTCTTGATACTTATTATAAACCATCATTCCTTCATTTTCTCCCACAGCTTCCACACAAATATTTCTGTGACTCCACAAACAAATCCCTTGTTTCTCCAAGTTGGACAGTTGCCTCCCTCTCATTTCTGCTGAGCTGAACAATATTATTTTCTCCTTTAAGCATTTTAATCATGCTCCCTGTTTTTTAAACCATTGTCCCTGTTTGCACACGTTTACATGCTGAGTAGGAAAAACATTTCGCAGGTAGAATCAAAAGAAGCAGTGGTTTCCATCCTGTGGTGCCCAGTTTATTTGTTAGCACACCTTCGGATGTCAGACTGCCAGCAGAAGCCACAAAGGAGCTCCCCGTGTCAGCCACATGGAGCTCTGCCACCATCACTCCATGCAAAGAGCTGATGGGAGAGGCAATTGCTTGCTTCAAGTATTGACCACAAATTTATTTAGACAGGTTTTGTTTAGGAATCTAAGAATTCCTGTATTGCACTCTTCCTAGGACCAATTCTCTGCTCACTTCCCTTTACTTATGTGCATAAGTAAGGCTGCTTTAATCTTGCAAATGTCCTCTATTTTTGTTCCAGTTTAGAGTGTTCAAAGCCAGACAACCCTAGTTTATGTTTACTCTTGTTAAAGGCAGTCTATTCCACAGGCACAGCAGAACCAAACCAAGATAGAGTGCCATTCACTTCAGAGTTGGACTTGACGATTTTTGTGGGTCCCTCCCAATTCAGAATACTTTGCATATTGAAATTTTATGCTGAGGAAAGTGACCAAGACTCCAGTTGATGAATTTGCTAATATCAAACGAGTGAAATACTATCAAGCACGAGACAAGCACAAACAGGTCCTTCCCAGCAAGGAGCTGACTCCCTGCTAGAGCCTTTCCTCTCACTTCCAGCAGGAACAGCTGCCCTTCCAAGAGGGAAAGAGCTGCTGTTGAGCTGAGCTGCACATGGTGGTGGTGTGACAAGGTGCCTTGGCAGTGCTTTAGCAAAATCAGCATCCAAGGAGGAAGCAGGCTAACACATTTCTTGGACAATACCAGGCAAGGAGTGGGGGATTTATATGGGGATTGTATAACTATGCTAAGGGGTATAGGATGGAAGGGCAGTCTAGCAAAGGAGATGGTTTATATATGCAAGGTCGGTAGCTAACTCAGTAGGATCACAAGCAATATCTTGCTGAACTGAGGAATGGAAGAGAGACACATACAGTTCTGATTCAGCTGGCTGTTCTCCCCTCTGTCATTCCTTGATAGATTTACCATGTAGTTTTGGCTTGGTTTGCCCTCCCCAGTCCTTTAGAGAGTGATTCCTTTCATGATGATTTAACACACACCTTACAATACAGCAACTCAAGATAGTGGATTGAAAGNTTTATTTTATTTTATTTTATTTTATTTTATTTTATTTTATTTTATAGTATGCATGATTAACTTACAAGCTGTTTATGTAAATGGACTTGAGTATGAGGCTGCTTCATACCTCTATGGCCTATAAAGCTGCAGTGAACAATTGGCCTGTGATCTCATTTATGTCACCGTAAATCCAAAGTGACTCACTTGAAAACAAAACTTACAGTAGGTCTCCATTAATGTTCCTAATAATTAATTTGTCCTGTGGTAGGTTTCTGTTCCTTACACATGAAAATGCAAGTAGTTTGGGGGTTTTTGAGGCAAAATTATGTGCTAAGTCTGTAAACATTTAAATTCGTCTACACATTGNCGTTTACATGCTGAGTAGAAAAAACATTTCGCAGGTAGAATCAAAAGAAGCAGTGGTTTCCATCCTGTGGTGCCCAGTTTATTTGTTAGCACACCTTCGGATGTCAGACTGCCAGCAGAAGCCACAAAGGAGCTCCCCGTGTCAGCCACATGGAGCTCTGCCACCATCACTCCATGCAAAGAGCTGATGGGAGAGGCAATTGCTTGCTTCAAGTATTGACCACAAATTTATTTAGACAGGTTTTGTTTAGGAATCTAAGAATTCCTGTATTGCACTCTTCCTAGGACCAATTCTCTGCTCACTTCCCTTTACTTATGTGCATAAGTAAGGCTGCTTTAATCTTGCAAATGTCCTCTATTTTTGTTCCAGTTTAGAGTGTTCAAAGCCAGACAACCCTAGTTTATGTTTACTCTTGTTAAAGGCAGTCTATTCCACAGGCACAGCAGAACCAAACCAAGATAGAGTGCCATTCACTTCAGAGTTGGACTTGACGATTTTTGTGGGTCCCTCCCAATTCAGAATACTTTGCATATTGAAATTTTATGCTGAGGAAAGTGACCAAGACTCCAGTTGATGAATTTGCTAATATCAAACGAGTGAAATACTATCAAGCACGAGACAAGCACAAACAGGTCCTTCCCAGCAAGGAGCTGACTCCCTGCTAGAGCCTTTCCTCTCACTTCCAGCAGGAACAGCTGCCCTTCCAAGAGGGAAAGAGCTGCTGTTGAGCTGAGCTGCACATGGTGGTGGTGTGACAAGGTGCCTTGGCAGTGCTTTAGCAAAATCAGCATCCAAGGAGGAAGCAGGCTAACACATTTCTTGGACAATACCAGGCAAGGAGTGGGGGATTTATATGGGGATTGTATAACTATGCTAAGGGGTATAGGATGGAAGGGCAGTCTAGCAAAGGAGATGGTTTATATATGCAAGGTCGGTAGCTAACTCAGTAGGATCACAAGCAATATCTTGCTGAACTGAGGAATGGAAGAGAGACACATACAGTTCTGATTCAGCTGGCTGTTCTCCCCTCTGTCATTCCTTGATAGATTTACCATGTAGTTTTGGCTTGGTTTGCCCTCCCCAGTCCTTTAGAGAGTGATTCCTTTCATGATGATTTAACACACACCTTACAATACAGCAACTCAAGATAGTGGATTGAAAGATTTGTGTTGCTGATTCTGCAACAAACGCATCAAGTGCCAATTGTGCTTTCAATAACTTCCTGCATCAAGCTGAGCTAGTTGGTCAAAGGCATCTTCAAAAAAACCCCTCAGTCATACCTGGGCCTAATTTGATCTACTGTCTTTCATTCCCTGCTAGTTACTGCAGAGGCAGTTTCTTTCCACTTACAGCTTCGCTCCTCTACCAAGTATTGAAGCTGCTTAAATAAGCTGCACCCCAGTATTTGGACATTGACCTGTGTTTTACTTGTTTGTTTAGTGAAACCGCCACATAACTGACCCAGCAGAGTCGGGAGTTATAAACAAACTTTGACTGCAGAGTGTGCGTTTGGTTCAGCTTTCACCTTGACACAAAGCCTTTGCTTTCTGGAGGAGCAGACACTCTCTGGAGTACCTTGGCACAGTGCACACCAACTTCTCATCAGTAAAGCACAACCAGAAAAAGGCAGCAAAAAGTCCAGTGGCATGCAGGGGTGGTTTGTTGATGTTTGGGGGTTTTTTTTGGCAAAATTATTTGCTAAGTCTGTAAACATTTAAATTCGTCTAAACATTGTAGTATATATATTCTGTTCTATTGAGTATTTTAGTCTCAACAAACAGGACTTCAATTGAAAATGTAATATAAAGCTCTTAATCTCTAGTTTAAACTATTAAAAGGAGTCCAATTAAAGTTGACTAAGAAAATAGTTATGGTATCAATTCTGAGGTTAGTTGCAAATAAGTGACAACTGTAACTGCCTGGTTAATATCCATGCCAGGAAATGACCACCATCAGTTTTACAAGGTTAGCAATGCCTTTCAGAAATAAGTCTTTCAGGAACTTGTGGAGGCTTCTTATGACTTGTAGGAGCTTTCAGCAGGGACACATCGGCTTAGACAAATTGACAAATCTTTAAAACTATATGTTTGCACCAGTAAATTCATTCAGAGTCATTTTTCCTAAAGAGCTTCCCTGCAGGGGAGCTATTATACATGCTCTAGCCTGATACTTGAGCTGGCCGGAGAGTGGAAATTGTGTTTCACAGACAATTTTGAGATTTTGAAATTTGTTTTCATTCCAATTCAAAACAAAACCTCAAAATGTTGAAATTCTCCGCAAAGGAAAATTCCACAAAAATAGTTTAGGCTTATTTATATTATTATAACTTTTAAAAATGCATATATTATATAAAATAAAGAACTCTAAATGTTTTATTTTAAAAAATGCTTGTGCTTTTTTTCCCCCCCGGAAAAATAGTTGGTAAAATGATAGTTCCACAAGCATCTTGATTGTGACAGAATGACATTTTTGGAGGAAAGCTGCTCCATTAAATAATTCTCCATCTGAAGTCCATTAGAGTTCCTATTGCCACATTGTCCAGACTTTTTATTGTAATACAAATCTCTACAAATAGCCTAGTGCCAGAACCATGGTCTGTAACGCTGCTGCCTGTGGGCTCCTTGTTGTAGGTTTGTGCTATGGCAAGACCTAGAAGGTCCACATGGGTGTCTCTGTTCTTGGCAAGGTGTGAGCAGGAAGGAATGAGCACTATTTCTGAAAGAGCTCTCAAGGTGTCAGAGAAACAGCTTGCAGTTGCTCTTGCTGCTGTCAGGCCCCCAAACACGAGAAATCCTCTCCCTGGCAAGAGAGCCAGCAAACCAACCAGCACTGGGCATAAGTGCTGGCTTCTTTCACTGAAAGGAAATGACCCAAACAAGGAAATGTGCCTCTTCTCTGTCACTAACAGAGCAAAGTCCAAGTGAATAGACTCTAGGACACTTCAACATATACCAGTGTCAACAGCCTGTACCCCACCGTACAAAAGAGACGGTGCTGACATGCTTTCAATGCTCTGGTGAATTTTGGAAGTCTTGCACAGTCTCAGGCCTATCCAAGCAGAAGGGAGTCTCATTTTTCATCCACGTAACACTGTGCTCTATTTGACACCAGGACCAGATGGAGGATGCCTCACAAACTGAAGACTACCCAAAGAAAAGCTTGAGGTAATCGCAGGAGTGTTGGCCATACTGCGCTGCATCAGTACAGCAGCATACGGGAGAGAAGCAGTGAGGGTTGCACTGAATTCAGAGCAAAGGCAGTAAGAGCAAATGCTCCTCTGTGCCAGCTGCCCTTTCACCCCTCCTTAGGGACCTGGGCAAACGGGATGAAGCTAAAAGACTTTACATGTACTGCTGCCTCTTTGCTTCTGATAAGCAAAACATTTGCTGTGGGTTGCACACTAGTAATGACAGTGACAGGTGAAGAGGTTGTTGGATGACAAACCTGTTCACACAGGTCTAGTGAGATTCTTGCCCCGTGTGCTGTGCCCAACAAGAAGGAGCAGTGTTTGAGTCCCTATTGTATGTACACAAAGCCAGCATGTTTGCAAGTGGGACATTCAGACTTGGAGGGTAATTCTGGAATATGTCTTTTTCCTTGGGATATTTCTGAACTACAGTCACTAGAAAGTGTCATGTAGGAGTCACCCTTACTTGTTGAAAACTTGGTAAAACATCTGTACAATATTATGGCCATCAAACTATGTCTTAACCTAATTGGTTGCATGTGGGATTAATTGCTTTCATATAGAGAACTGAATGCACTGAAGACCTGCCAGAGGTTGTGGAGAAGATCAAAGAAGGTCAGATAAAAGGCCATGTGTAGCTTTAGTAAGAGCAATTGTAAATTGTTATCCCTTCAGTGGAAGGACTCTTGCCAGCTCCTGGCTGGAGCCGGGATCCTTAGGATATAGGCTTAGACAGAGCCTGCCCTTGACAGCCATGTCCATCCTCTCAGGGAAGTGTTATGGTCCAGGCAGCTGCATGGTTTCATCTTCATCTGGGGCCAATAATTCAGTGTGATGAGCTCAAAATGCTTCAGTCCTCTGGGAAGCAAAAATCTCTCTTGAGAAATTTATAAATTAAGTGTCTTAAACTATTGTCAGAATCTCCATAAAAGCGTCAGGAAAGAGGCACCAACCTTCCTGGTAACACTGCCACCCTGCCATCTCCCAGAGGACCGCAGCCACTGCAAAGCTGTTACCATCACGTTGTGCCCACACACAACAGCCCCGCTCAAAGGCCAAGAATTCGCTGCATTGTGACAGGGAACCATTGCAGTTCAATACCCAGCATCCAGGGTGCAGAGCCCCCAGTGCCTCGCACAGGACCTCACTGCTCTTCAGAGCCCACTGGCACAGAGCTGCAGGGCACAGCTCCACCCTGCTGTTCTGTCAGGTGCAGATCCATTGGGGGAACAGGCCCACCAGAGTATTGAGAGAGTATTTGCATTAAGGTGAGATAGGTTTCTAGATGATAAAACATCATGAACTTATTTTCCCATCGGCTATTTGTATCAGCTGTTCTTTGTTGGTTTGATGCCATCTCAAAGCATGTAAACAGCCCTGCTTTGTGTTCAGAGCAGGGAGCATCACTGACTCTGGAACAAGGATGATTTTGATGTTCTGGTGTAGATCTTCAGCAAACGTCCTGAAGCAGAGCAAAACCTCAGCCCCTGCTGGGAGCACAACCAGGAGAGGCTGCCCCTTCGGCAGGGCTGCACTTTTCCTGGCCAAGGGCTTATACAAGATCCAGAAATCTTCTTCAAGGCTCAGTCTGTGAGATGAGAGATGCAAGACAGAGCTCATTGAGCAACACAAGTTGTTGCCATTAGGTGCACACAACGAAAATTATCAACTCCAGATACCTGAGCTTCATTTAAATTTTTGCTGCCATAGCTACAGTGGCCAGGAAGAGAAAGGTAATGCACCTCTGAGCAACAGAGCTATGCTGGCAAGGAGCCTGGTGTGAACAGCCAGGTCTCCTTTATGTTGTGCACCCCTCTAGCAGACTGGGGATGTTCACACAGGAGCCCTCTCCAGCACGAACCTGTCCTTTTCAGACTGGTATCTTCAGGCTTCCAGAGAGTCCCTAACAGAGACAAGGCAAGGAAGATGGCCCACAGAGAAAACTGGAGAGTGAGGGAATTTGCCTGCATCTCTGCTTCCTGACAGCAGCTCCCAGTGAGGCTGCAAAGGCACAAGGACAAGATGCAAAAGCAGAATCTTGCCAGACATCTGGTTTGATCTGCACCAGATTCCCAAATATCTTTGGGGCTCCTCCCATCTTTACACAGGGCTCTGTGCCTGGCCCTGCACATTTTAGGGTTGGTCTTCCCTGATGGGATCTGGTTGAATTATCCTATTCTGTTACATACACAAGGAGCTCTTGAGATATGCCTAAGCACAAGCCCTGTAATTATGGGGTGTGTGTTAGCAAATTAGAACAAACTGAGTTAAGGTATTAGATGAGGCTGCAATTGCACATTTGCTTTCTGCTGCTGCCTGTTTGGAGAGGGCACTG
This sequence comes from Donacobius atricapilla, assembly GCA_013397315.1. Taxonomy (NCBI): domain Eukaryota; kingdom Metazoa; phylum Chordata; class Aves; order Passeriformes; family Mimidae; genus Donacobius; species Donacobius atricapilla. The sequence goes on along the minus strand of WBMY01007237.1, from coordinate 411,416 downwards.
ACACAAAGTTAAAAGCTTGGCAGCATGAGAGAAGGGCAGCTGGCTCATACACTGTCTATGTCCCTCCCCAAAGCCCCTCAAGGTTCTGGGAGGTAAAGGTTAGATGGACTAGAGTCATTTAAGCACAAGCACACCTGACTGAAATAATGAGCACATTTTAAAGCCTTTTATTTCCTTAAATAACAGTGTGTATTTAGGCATCTCTACAAGGGCTATGCCTACTTGGCACTCACCAGCCTGCCATGGCTCATTAAGGGCCTGCCTGGACTCATGGCAGAAGCCAGGACTGGCGTTGAGCACTCCAGAAATTCCTCTCCAACTCCAGTTCTGTTTGTTTTATTATCTTTGCAGAGCAAGTCATCTAGAAGTCACTTTCTGAAGGGCCCCATACTAAAAACCACCAAACACTCCATGGTGCTAAGTGGTGACTCAAACTGGTGTTATTTTTCACCAGGATGTTTGGGGAAGTCAAGGCACTGTGACTGGAGTGTCCCTGTGACCTGTGCTTGTGACTTTGAATGGCTTCCAAAGGCTTTGACCTGAGCACAGGGCAGAGATGGCCGTGCCTCCAAAGTGCTGAGAGAGAAGTCCATTATGAACAGTACCCATGGGTTTGTCTTTCCTTTTTTAAAATTAGCATTTTACTAATTAGTACTGACTTAGCAAACGAATGCCATGCTTGGCTTGATTAGGACTAGAATGAAGGGGAAGGTGTGGGATATAGAGGAGTCTGCTCTGGTTTAGGTGAGGAGCTGCTGCCCTGCAGAGAAGGAAGGTGCAGCTCAGGGATGGCCAGGATGGGTGGGCAGGCTGCCGCTGTCTCTGCAGACACTGACCAGATCCCCAAAGGCAGCGTGCTTCAGGCTGCCAGCCCTTTGCTGCAAGCAGGGGATCATGATGGATTCGTGTTCGTGTAGAGCCTGGCAGAAACCTACTGGAGAGGAGGAGACTATTGCTCTCTCTGGTGGGAGTAGGGGAGCTTGAGCCATTATCATCAGGCTTTTGACTGTGGTGTCCCCTTGCAAATGAGCAGTGTGCAGGACAGGCACCTTCAGAGACTGTCACAGCATCTGCAGAGTGTCCCAGTGGCATTCACCCCTCCCAGCTTCCACCTGCTGCCATCAAATCCCAGCACGCAGCCTGTCTGTGTCCTTGACACAATCACTAGGGTTCTCCCCAACTCCCAGGGGAGAAATTTAAGTGCAATAGCAATTTTGTAATGACCTCTTCCCATTATCGTGCTGCCTGATTGGAAAAGAGGGTAAAATCTCTACACAGGAACTTGGACAATTGCTGTCCAGAATATGACCATGGAAACCCACCCAAGTGCTGGGGTGCTCTGGGCACCAAGCAGGGGAGCTGAGCACTGATGGGGCACTCTGGTACTGCTGCCCATGGGGTGGCTCAGGCCTCTCCAGAGATGCAGCTCCTCCAGCGCCACTGAATCAAGTCAGCTCCCACTGAGCAAATTTTGCTGCTCTCATCGCAAAATATCACTGCAGCTAAGAGCTGTTCAGTTGTTGCTGCACATATCTCATGGACTGCTGCAAAATCCAATTAAATTTAGAAATTGTGAGCTCAAAAATGGTCTGGAGGAAGCAGCAATTACGTATCTATTGTCTGATTCCTGCTTTTTTTGCAGCAGTCATGGCTCCTTGACATTAGGCCTATGGAATCTGCCCATTAATAGTAGTCTTAAATGGTCAAGAGGTTACAGCAGTAAGGAATGTTAGCAAAAAAAATGTCTCTGTGGAGTTTAAACAACCAGTATTTTAGGCAGGGCTTGGTGGGTTACTGTCCCTGCACAAACAACTAGAATGTGAGAGTCTGGGCTGGGAAATACTTAAACTGTTTGGAAAAACTTGTTTTGTGCAGCTTGAGAGTGTCCCTGGAGGCTGTGGCCCGATGCCATGACTCCTGGTAAAGGCTGGGCTGCAGTAACAATGAAGCTTTTATGGGGAAGCTGGAGAACAATCAGAAACTTTTTGGTCCCAAGGGATTATGGGGAGGGGAGTTCCTGGGTTCATGATGTCTGGCACATTATGCACATTTCCACCAGGATTTGGGGGTGTTCTATGGCATGCAAGGTATGCAAATTGCTAAATGTGTTTTCAATTTTGCTGTGTTGTGCTGTCTTTCTTGGATGATCATTTTCTCTCCAGTGTAGCCAGAAGACAAGATGGGTTTGTGGCACAAGGGGAGAAGCGTATTTGTCTCACAAGCAGCACAGACCTATGAAGAGCTCATCTCTGATTCTCCAGCACGCTCCTGTCTGGGTGGCTGCAGGACATTCACTAATTAAACTTTCTCTAGGACAAAGTGTCCTGAACAGAGAGGCATCTCTGCTGGACCTCCTTTCCAGAGAGATCAGAAAAGTGCACACAGAAACTCACTCGTTATTGCTATGGCTTATCATTTGCATGCCACAGCAAGAGGTCTGCTCAGTCACTGAAGTATCCACTGCATCAGTGTCACAGCACTAATTCAGACTTTCTTCAAAGACATCACACTGCTGGTAATTCATTTGAGGGCTTTGTGACAGAAGAGGAGGCATTTCCTTTTAGACATAGACTTTCATTGCTAATAGTGTTAGCTGCTAGAAAAAAACAGGGCAGGATGGACCCTAAAGCCAAAGGAGAAGTTCAGCCTGAGGGCTGAACTGCCACTAAATGTCCATTCCAGCATCTGCTTGGGAAACATGAAACTGTCCCCTGGAAATCCATGGAATGATTGCAGCAGGTTTGGGCAAACCCGGGCAGAGGCGCAGGAGGGGCTGGCAGGGCTGGCAGGGCTGGCAGGGCAGTGACTCCGAGGCTGGTAGGGCAGGGGCTCCGGGGCTGGCAGGGCTGGCAGGGCTGGCAGGGCAGCGGCTCCAGGGCTGGCAGGGCTGGGGCTCT
>WBMY01007237.1:367953-408499 GCA_013397315.1 Donacobius atricapilla | reverse complement strand
GGGCAGTGACTCCGGGGCTGGCAGGGCTGGCAGGGCTGGCAGGGCAGCGGCTCCGGGGCTGGCAGGGCGGGCACGGCCGAGCCCTGTGCCCGGCTGCTGCCTGCCAGCACTGCAGAGGGATGGGCAAAGCCTCCCCTGCCCGAGCAAGGGAAAGGAGCCTAGGAGCCAGGCACCTGGAAGTACATCTTTCTCTTCAGGTTACAGAAATGAGGGTACCAAGCTGAGACTGCCCAAAGACTGTAGGATTCAATGTGTTTAACTGCTGCTCTCTTTCCTTTCTCTGCACTCTCAGGGAAGTGAACCAGTGACAAAGTGGGCTGGCTTGCTGATTGGGCTCCCCTGCCAGGGTCGCCTTATCCCCACTTTGTGTATCTTCCACCATCATTTGCTGAGGTTTAACCTCAGGCCTGCTTCCAGTTTGGAAATACTGAATGGCCCTTAATGACAGCAGCACAAACAAAATCCTATAAAGGCAAGATTTGTTATTTACATGGGGTTAATTACCACATCAAGCATGTTTATTCACTTCTTTAATAAATTCTTTAGACAGGAACATGTCCTAGCTTGACCAGATTCATCTGTACATATATTTTTCTTGTAGCCGTTTTTGCAAATCTCTATGAGCAGGATTGAAAGAGGCAAGGGATGCCCATTATTTAGGCAATAACCCACGAGCTGTGTGCTTTCCTGCCTGAAATGGCACTTACTTTAGACCTGGCACAAAATTGACTTTATCAATACTTTCATTGCCCTTTTCTAAAAAAGGAAATGAGTAGATCATAGATAAGTATTAACTACAGCAGTGTGATCTCTTACTCTGATATCCACTTGCCATTGGAGGAATGAGAGGTCTAAGTCTACTTCCACCAAACTAATAAGACCTGATCATTGTATTCATGAGATGAAAAATCTGCAGTGGCAGATGCTGGTGCAAGCCCAGGATCTGTGATGTGAAGCTGTGCTTCTGTGAGGGTCCTACAAAGTTCATCATTTACTTACATTTTACTGATGATGACAAGTTGAAGATTCACAGCATCAATTTGAATTAATAGCTTGGCTTCATCAGTCTGATTTTCTGATGTAGAGAGGTGATCAGTGGCCTCTGGTTTTAGGTGATGAATCACTGGAATAACTCTATGGGGACCAGTTATTCAACACTGTATCTGATTCAATTGCATTCTGATATACTCAGGTGACAAATAGGTTTTTCTCATCTGTTGATTCAGGCGTGGCTTTGGCCACCTTCTAGGTTTTCAGTGGTCACACACGTGCAAGGTGGACTGCAGTGTCTCTGATTTCCTAGGAAAGAACTTGCAAAGGCTCAGCACTGTACTGACGGGAGAGCTCTGCCATTCCTTAGGAATTTGTGTCAGACAGAACATTTTGTACAACGCAGAAGATTTTGTCACCTTCAGTCAAAGGAAGCTGTTGGTGTTAATGCTTAAAGGTAATGTGAGACAAGGCAAGCTCTTTACTTTGGAACACACATTGTGCCATTGATGTACACAGTACAGTAAATATAAAAAACAAAGAATCCACTGTGGTATTTACCCTCACTGCAAATGCATTAGCAAAATAGGATTATTTGCAATCAAATAAAATAGTCCTGCTTTTAGGCAGAAATCCTGGGTGTTCAGTGAAGTGTGCTCCTCAGGTTTTTTACCATTTATTAACCCCAACACATTCCTCCCTATTTTTTTTATGCCTTCCATTAATAGTTAAGAAAAACCTAGGGAAAACAAACACTCTATTCCTGATTGTTTATTCACCAGTCTCTTAGGAACCATAATTACGTCTCCCAGGAATTGTGTTTTATCATACTGTATATCTTAAAGAGCCACTTTAGGTAAAATAACAAGGAGTGCCTTATGAAGGAAAATTGGATTAATTTTAAGACTTTTTTAACCCTCTGAAGAATGGCTCTTTGTTTACTTCTTTAGTGCATGTGGCAACTTGCCCAAGTAAATACTATGCTGCATAAATACCAGAGATTGGTATTTATGATATTACATAAACACACTGTGAATAATGAGTCATTGTAACAGTGAAGAAGAACATGAGCAACATACATTGCAGTCAATGCATTATTCCTCATCACAGTATGAAGTGGCACTGGAGCTTTGTAGAAAAGAATGACACTGAGAGGACAGAGGAAAAAACCTACAGCACTGTTTAGCACATCCGAGTTAACTAAACAAAACAGACAACAGCCAAACCAGGAATTTGATGACGGTAAGAAACACACAGGGTGTCATCAATATGCAGGGGTGAGGAATCAGTGGTTAGGTACATTTTGGGGTCGATTGGCACAAGGCTCATTTATGCTGAGGTACCTCAGACTGCTGTAACAAGGAGCTGAGCCCTCAGGGTTCATTCTCCTGTGCCACAGTGACACAGGGCTGCCTGTGGCAATAGGATGGCAATACCAGTTCTTCACTCACAGAGCCGCCTTTCACATTTATGGAGTCTTAGCTTCTCCAGCTTTAGTTTTATTAAATATGCACCAAAATTCTGTGTGTGCAAGGATTTGTGTGAACAGGAGTGTCACTATGCCACACTTTGTATTACTGCCAAATGATCTGGTTCCTCTGCTGCTCGGGGTTCATACCTGAAAAATCAAAACCCTGAAGGGAAGATGTATATGCCAGACCTTCTCTTTTAAAGCTAGCAGGGTATTAATAACTTTATTTTTCAAATCCATGTTGCAGTCTGTCTCATCCAAACAGGAAAACAAACAAACAAACAAACACAAACCACAAACAAAAATGCAAACACTCAAATCCTCAAAGGTCCACTGATCCCCCCTTTCAAAAGGATGATAAAAATTGCCACCCATAATAAAGCACAAGCCTAAAAGCATATTTTTTTAAAAGAAATTTTCCTCCTTCCCTGGAGCAGTCACAGCCCCTGAGGAACAGCAGAGAACTCCCAAAGGCAGAGCATACCCACAAAAAAGGTGGTTGATCCTCCTGAAATCCAGAAGTTTGTGGGTGCACTGCGCTGGGTGCACCTCCCTCCCCGAGTGTGGGTTTGCACATTGTGAAAGAGGGTGGCTCCTTGTGTTTGCTGTGGTTTGCTGTCAACAACCAGCATTTCCTAGGTGTGAAAAAAGAGATGAATTGAGGAATAGCCCTGGTCCCCCAGCTCTTCCACCTGAGAGGACAGCAGTGAATATCCCCAGTGGCCTGGCAAAGTTCATGGGTTTATGGAAACCTCTGGATTACTACATGGTTAGTGGTTGTTTATTGTGGTTATTAAACAGAACCTTATTCCTCTATTTTTTTTTCCTGATTTTACTTCTTTAGTCAAACACACAGGGTTCAAATAGAGCTGAGTTCTGATGTTTGGGTGCCACGTGCTATTCCGTCTCAAATCCAAGGCCTTACCAGATGACTGGCGCTGTCACTGACTTTTTTTTCCCCTTGTGCTTTACAGATTTTGTACAGAATAGGAGGTGACACAGATGATGGGAGAATAGAATGTTGCTGGTCTGCAAGGAGTAATGGTTAGAGGATGTGTTCTGGGCCAGGACCCAAATGCATGGCAAGATTTGACAAGGCATTGCTAGCAAGTCTGGGAATGACTGGGATGCCCTCTGTGCCATTCTGGATGACAGAGGATTTATGCCTGGGCCACTTGCAGACAGCTGCCTGAAGCAGTGCAGGTCCAGGCAGAAAATTACGTCTTCAAGGTTTGTCTGTATTTTCTATTTTCCCAGAAAAAAACAAAGAAGCAGTGATATATAGTGGCAAAGTTGAGAGGACAAGAAATACAGTCAGATTTCAAATTCAATCACAGTTCCATTTTGTATTTTAGTATTATTAAATCAGCAGCACTGCCCAAAACATTTAGTTTCACAGCATATGATGCTCTTCAAACATATACTGGGATATTGTGCTAAGACATCTCCCCTTTGTTTGGATTTTGAAGCCATGAGTTAACTAGCACTTATCTCAAAACACATATTGAGAGCTGTCCCAGGCAACTTTAATCTGAATTCTTTCCTCGTGTTGCTTGGGGTCTTCTGTTCTCAGTTCCTGGGAGCCTGGGTGGTGAGATGGCAGACTGAGGTCAGCACCAATCCTGATAACAAGCAAACCCCATCCAAGCCCCAGAGAAATCAGTGGGAAGGCTTGGGTGGACAAAAGTCATTTTGACTCAGGTACAGAGATACTAAGAAAATAACAAAGGGGGCAGAAAGAAATATCTTGGTCAACTTCGAGGGGTTGTTCCTCCTGTCTTTTAAAAGGCATAAGTATCTGACTTTTGTTACAAATTTTTCTGAGAAGTTGTTTGTGTTCCCAGTCAGCTGTGTCACAGCAATGTGCATGTGCGATGAAGGCAGAGTTTACAAGTTTGAAATTTCTCTTTCAGTATAGTTCATTACAGGGAACTGTGAGTCACCAATCTTCTAACTGCTGGTCTGCTCGGCATAAAAGCATTCATACACTCAGCATAAAGCATGAGGGTCACACTAACAAGGAATGATAGCCCTGCTTAAGTGAAGTTGGTTATTTATTCATTTAAATGGATGCAGATCTGAAGCAGCTTCCACACCTCTGATTAGTTTGTAACTTCTATTCTGTTCTGTCTTGTTCTTTAGTTTTGCACAAAAGGATGCAGACACCATTTCACTGACAATTGCTTCGGAAACACAGCCCTCTGTAGTACCTATTGAAGAGGAAAACAGGCAAGAGACTGCTTTGTGTTATTTCTGCATGAGTGAAGTGCACACCCAGGACCTCAGCACTCATTTTGCCTGTAGAAATGCACATGAAAAATACTGTTCCAGGCAAAATGTGGGCCTAGTCCACAGGCAGAACTTACAATTCCTTTTAGATTTTAACCTTTTCAGAAGTTCAGCTGTCTAAACAAGGCCATTATGTTTTGGCCCCTTGCCCCAGCGACTTCTGCACAAGTGAGCGTCCATGTGATTGCAGAATGGAGAGAAGAATGATGCGTACTCAGCATAGAACATTTGCTGAAATGGCCCAGAAGAGGATCTTCTAACTTGAAGGTGGTATCATGGCTCCTCAGTGGTCCTGCTTCCTTCTGCCACTCCCCACATATGCTAACAAAGCAAATTCTGTCTCCCAATTTCACCTGGTTTTGTTTGTACAAGAACTGGCATTTTTCAGACATCTTTCTGTTATTTTTCAAAGACTTTTTCTGATATTTTAGTTTATTTTGAAAGCAAAAAGATAAATAAATCTGCAAACCAGTCATGGTCAAGTGTTAATTGAAGCTGTCTGACAGGCGGGAAGTTGGCATCCGCTCACCAAAGCAAGAGACTTGTCTCTTTTCTGGGCCAGTTCAATATCAGATTTTGGGGATCCTGAAAAAGATAATGGCTGTATAGAAAAGAATATTTCTCCCCTGTATCTCAGTTATGCTGAGGGGTAAGAATGGTTCATATTAAGGATTTTCTACTCCCTAGATAATGTTTGTTTAAAAATTATTTAAAGATTCTCACATCAAAATGATGCATGGACCACATCCGCAAATATATTACATTAAGACAAGACGTACATCTATGGATGTATTTAGACAGGAACAATGCAAAATTATTTAATTGAATTTTGTACAGTTCTGCATAGAGTTAAACCTCATTAAAATGAAAAATTGCAACTTAATTCTACAGTTCAATAAATCACCAGCAAGGTACACACTGCCAGCACCTGAGGAGCTGAGAACCACCCCAGACAGAAAGTGGCGGCTGCAGAGGAAGTGCTGGCAAGTCAGAGGGCACTGAGGCTGGAAAATGTGCCCGTGTGGCCATGGGCCCACATCAGACCTTTACCCAAGGTTTGGGAACGCCATCCTTCCCTGCAGTCAGAGGGCAGGAGCATCACCATTCCTGCCGCCCACTGCCTGGCAGCAAGGAGGGGCAGGGATGGGCCAACATTCAGGTTTTGTATGGCATCATCCACTTGTCACCTGCCCTATTCCAGCTGGGACAGGAGCCACTGATCCACAAACACTTCCATGCTCTGCAGGCCTCCGCTCTCACCGCCCTGGTGCCTCCAGCAGTCCAGGGCACCTCATCCATTCTCATCTCCCACAGCTCACTGAGAACATTTGGCCTTGGCTTTGCACCTCTGTGGGCTCCTGGCTCCTTTTCTTTCAGCCAGATATCTGCTTGGACACAGGGATCTAAGTGCCCCAGACTGCAGGAGAAAGAAAAATGCACATGAGAATCTCACTGAGGATAGGCAGAATGATGATTGTGATGTCTGTTATATTTATATATTTCACTTTCCCTGGTATTCCTTCTAATTGCTGGGCTGTGGACGGATTGTGTTCTGGAATTTCTAAATAGAAATATGCTGAAAAAATGACTATTTTGCCCAGTGCTGTGCAGTCTATCTTTTCTTATGCAGGCATCTGTGAAATCAGGTACATTTTGGCATAAGACCTTTAGACTAAGCACATATGAATGTTTATTTTCCCACTGGAGAGAAGCTAGTGTTTCTCTGCACCATCAAGAATTTGCCCCATCTCTGTTATACAGCTCACCTGCCCAACTTCAATTCACTATTAAAAAAAAAAAAAAAAAATTACTGCAGAGTATCTGAAGAAAAGCTTAGTACCAAAAGGTTCTGTGTAAAAAAGGTACTCAGCTACTTGGTAGCTGTACAAGAGATGTGGTGTCAAAGATGTGTAAGAGCAGCCACAGATAATAAACTGCATAATAAGCTGCATAATAAACTACAGCCATGTCTTGGATAGTTGGTACAGTTGAAATTGCAGAAAATACCAGAACCTCCAGCCTTTGGACAGGAGTTAGGTGCTTCATCATGCAATGCCACAAGTATCAGTGCATTGAAGGACAACATTCTTAGTGTACTCAGGTGTATTGTTCACAGAATATTTTCTATAAAATCAGTAGTTTATTAGAGGAAAAAAGATCTTGTCAGATACCTCCAAGCGAATCACTAGTCATTCTTGCCCGCTGATGAGGTCAACTGATTTTTTCCCAATCACTATATGCTTTTAATTCAACCTGTGAGCTGAAGAAAACAGGCAGTGTATGCTCTTCCATTTTCATCAGTGTGCTAATAAGGATACTACAATTGGATCTTATCTGACTAGATGATTAATTGCATTGTTGCATGAGTGTAAGGAGAATTTGGGTCCATCTTCCATCCCTGCATTTGGCTCTCCATGTAGTGAGGGTTTTTTGGTTTGTTTCTAAGAAGTGTGCATCCTGAAACTGGATCTGTTGATCCAATTCCATCTTTTACCACTTCTATAACCTTAACTCCCTTTATTAGGAAAACTGAGATCAGCCTCATTGATGATATTATATGAGTCAGAGACATGTCAGACTAGAAGGGTGACAGCTGTTCCCCTGCAACCACAGTCACTCAACTCGGATTATTTATGTGCCATCGTTAATGGAACATGCTCAGACTTGAAGGACTAGTGCTGACCTTCCCTTGCTAGCTAATCATTTATACACTCCTTGTTTTGAGTGCTCCACCTTAAGGTTTCTCATGACTCACTTTCCCTCCGCAGTGAACAAAGAAATGCTGAAGGACACTGCACACTTCCAAGTGTGCAACCTGTCCCTTCACACTCAGCAGCAGAAGCTCTCCAGGCAGCAGCGCTATTAACTGTGGTGTGACCTCAGAGAAACACAGAGCTGAGAGGATGGTGGTGTTCTGCTTGGTTTAGGCTTCTCTTGATGAATGCCAACCCAATACTCTCATGGGTGCTAAGCGGAAGGGATAAAGTTCCTCTGCCTTTTGGAGACAGGGAAGCTGCATATTTATAGTTCACCCCAAATATTCAGATAGATTACCCTGACATAGCCCAAGGCTTATTGGAGCAAAATGAAACCTGATTATATCTCGTAGGGAGATGTATCTATAATATAAACTATATACAACATATATAATATCTACAACATAATATACAATTTGTTGTGGTATATTTGCAGTTCTACCTTAGCTAGGCATGATACCTGAGGTGGGTATGTATACATGTATACCCATCTCTCCATATAGACATGCACATACCTATGTGTGTTTGTAAACTCACCTCTTTTAAACCATTTTGGTTCATTGTATATGGCTGAGAGTTTTTTAGGTGACTCATGGAATGGGCACTGGCAGTTTTGTGTCTGAAGAGAGCTGTAAACTGAGGAGAGCTATTTCGGGGTTATTCAGACCAAAAGACACTCAGCTGCTGGTAACTCTTCTCCTCTCTGCAGTGACTGGTGCAGAGGGGGGGCTCTCATGCTGACATCCCCACTTCACTCACACTGCTTTTAGGACAAATAAGCAGTAAGTGTTGCAAATGCTTTGAACATACAAAGAGTGTACAAGGGTAAATATTAATAATATGTTATGGAATATAGCAATAGTGGAAAAGAATCAATATTACCATTATTAAGACATACAGCAGTTCACAAGCAAGACAATGAGCTTGAGAAACCTAGTGGAAGCAGATATGGGAGGACACAGGTACAAGAGTGTGCAAGGAAATTCCATCTTGCCTTTGTCCTTCCCTTGGGTAGCTCTTCCCCAGGAAGCCTTGCAGGGAAGGAAGGGGTGGGAAGGCTTCCTCCAAAGAGAGCTTATCTACCTGGAGCAGGGTTAGTGTGGCTGTGAGGTCAGAAGCAGAGGGAAGGGAGGAACATCTTCTGGCTTACATTCAGCAGAGGTTGTGGGGCTGGAGCTTAATTCTAAGGGCTTGTGGTGGTCCTAAATGGGTGGGGAACACATCAAAATGTCATCGCAAAGGAGGGAGATGTGATCTGACATGCTGAGAGCGCTGCTGCCCTCCTGGTCCCTGGGTGAGACACATCTCATGGGATGGAGCTTCACCACAGCAGCCACAGGGGAGCAATGTGAGAAGGAGGGCACTAGGGTTTGGCCCAGTGTGAGGGAGTAACTTCAACTGCAGGGCTGTGATGCAGAGGAGGATGTGGTTCTTTTAATTCCTTCCCTGTGTCCCATTGTTTCCTTTCCAGGCACACACAGAATCTTCCCCTGCCGCTCCCAGCTCAGCTTTTCTCCTCTCTTTGGCTTTTTGTCCTTTCTCTGTGGTAGAGCCAAGCTCACCAGTACCCACACCCAGTGCAGTGGGCACTTGCCATATTGAGTTAAATTTGCCTCTTTTTTTTCTGTTTCTTCCTATCTGGGACCCATATGTTGAGCAAAACAATTGTAAATGGGATTAGTTCATAACTTTGGCATGGGGTAGCAGGAGGCAGGGCCAGAAATGGGTTCCTCAGAAAAGGTTGTATTTCACAGCTGTGCCCATTACTTGTGCTGGGTGGACTCACTTTCATGAATTTACAGTGTGATCCCAGCACAAAGCTGCACACTGGAGCCCAGGGTATGAGTCTCCTCCCTATCAGACAGGAAAATGCTGGAAAGGCCTGGGAGTCATGAGCACACAGGCAGATCTTGCCTGCCTGGGATAGAAAGGACATGACCTGTCCTGCCATCAGCTTTTAGAGCCAAACTCTCCCTGGCTTCAGAGGACGCTTCACGTGTGTGTAAGGAACCGTGGCAAGGTCAGGGCTAGATTGCTTCACATCACCAAAATATGAATTCATAGGTTCAACCTCGAGCAAGGGTTGTGCAACAAAACAAAATGGAATAATATAAAAGCTGGGAACTGGAATGGAGTGCAATATTACTGGAGGAAGTACACCAACAGCCTCACAGGAAAATGACACACAGATTAATGCAGTCAAATTAACCAGAGATTTTTATTTTTTAATCACAGACATGACCTTAGAGCTTTCCTTTGCATGCTAAGGATACCACCTTTGACATATGAGGTGCATTGCAGAACGACATCTTTTAATGGAAGTTCCCAGGCAACCTGCCAGTGCTCTGCAAACAGATAAATTTATGGTCTTTCAGGTACAAACAGGCATGATCTGTTGTCTGGAGGAGGATGTGGCTCTTTCCACTCATTCTCCCTGTCCCGTCTAAGCCTTCCAAAGCACACATGGGCATGGCTCAGCAATGTAATTGTCCCAGGTCTGGTAACCTGGGACATTCAAGGTTACTTATGTACCTTCAGCAAAAATAAGCAAAACTTCCATAAGCACAATCTACTAATCATTCTGCAAAAAATACTATGTTGGCCTCACTGGTATAACTCAATATGTCCGGCAACTGTATGCTTTATTCTTATTTCTGCTACTCAACCTGTGCTCTTTTGTTACTTACAATAATTTAAAACTGTAAACATGGAAAAGTTAGTAAATTGGGAAAATTCCTCTCTGGAAATTGGAAATGTATTTTTCCATACTGATCTTGCAGCAAAATAAACAGTGTTCACCCTAGAAATGGACCTGGTTCTATGTTCTTGTGCTATGCTGAATAAATACATCTCTCCAGATGGGTGCAGACAGCCCAGAACTTGCTTTGCTGGCACTCTGTGAGGTTTGGATGTGCTCCACAGCCGTGTTCCACAGCACCACGCCCCAGCTGGGGAACACCAGGCAAGTGGAGAACAGCAGTGATCAGAAACCTCCCTGGCTCTGGCAGTGATGAGCATGACTGCTCTGTGCTCTGGGGGCACGTGTGACCACATCACCATGCTCAGGTGGGCAAAGTCAGCTGCTATCCACGTTGTGATATTAGAAAAATTAAAAATTAAAGCCACATCAAATCCAAGGTGTACTGGAATGGGTGGGACAAAAGTACAAATGTAGTGATTTATAATGAAGCAGTGATTTATAGTCCTGCACTTTTGACTGCTTTCTGTCAGCTCAGAGAGAAGAATTTGTGGTATCCGTATTGAGCCCCTAGCTCATGGCATTATTGCTCAGGGACTGTAAACAGGATAAGTTTGGCTACTTTCTAGATTTTCTACCTGTAGTAACAATATAAACTCTCTGTGTACCAGGGAGGGAGAGAGGAAGATGCGGAAACTGCTGCATGCACAACAATATTTATGAAATCTTGTGCTTAATTATTTCACTACCTGCTTGGTAATATGGCTTTGTTTGCTTCCTCCATTCAAGGGTCCTTAAACGCCTCATACTAATTCATTGAAGAGCAGTAATATTTTTATTAGTTCAACTGATAAACAAACTGATATTTAAATAGACAAACATATATAGGGCCACAACGATCTGTCTCTATTTTAAAAGAACCTGCAACAGAAGCAGCAGTTTTCAATGCTAAATAAGGGCTAAGTGCCACTGGGAGTTCAGGTACCTGGTGCATGGCCCTTTGCTTCTCCAGGGGGACCAGGGAAGCAAACAGTGTCCCATTGCTGCTCCAGAAATGCAGGCTGAAGCACTGAGAGATGGCTTGGCTCTCTTAAGGTTAGCTGCCAGTTTTGAGAAACTAAGGAAATCTTGATCCAAGGCTCCCAGTTTATACTAAGGCCATAAAATCATGTTTTCCTTCTTATGGACAGTATTGTCTCAGAAATAGTTTTGATTACTCTCCTATAAAGCCTTTTTCTGCCTTTAGGATGCTAATGTTGGCATATAGGTGTTTTCACCCTTCTCCAGAAAATTCGAGTTGCTCTGAAAAGGGAATTAAGTAGGGAAGATTTTCTACAGTTTTAAAAAGCCAGCACTTCAATTTCCATCCTCTAACAAAATGCTTTGTGATCCAAAGTATTGTTGCCTGTCATTGCATTGGCAAGGATTCTTTTGTCAAAGCCTTTCCATTTTTCTTCCTAGGACATTAACACAGACATAATCATCAGTTAAAGCATCTAGCAAGATAAAACTTGCTTCTAAAACTGGGTTGGCTGGAAGGGACATCAAGTTATTTATCTTGCATTTTTAGTGGTATTTTTCTAAGCATTAATAATTGTACAGATTATTGGGTTTGCCTCCCTTCCAATAATAAGGACAAAATTTGGAGCTGTTTCGCAGTGATCTTGGAAGAACAAGAATGGGATGTCTTGTTCCCTGTGTAGGATTCATTCTAAATTCACTGTTATTTCCAGACAACATCTTTGTCTGGCTGTTTGCCCGCTGTCTCCCCGGCTGTATGTTGTTAACCTGAAAATGATTTGAGATAATTACAAAGTGGCTCAAACTTTACCCTCCTCAAGCTGGGTTAATGGAAATGTAAATGACACTTTTTCCAGCTTTCTTGACAGAAGTGCTTCTTGCCATTACCACAGCTGATTCGTGTCCTTAAACCAAAGCATTTCCAGTCTGATGCCCTCCAGGGTCTCCAAAGCCACAGCTGTGATGGCCAAGGCTGTTACTTGTTGGTCCCAAATTGATGAAAAGCTCCCAATCAGTATAGCCCTGTACAGATTCACCAGATGTGTCTCCATGGGGCCAACAAAAACCAAGAGTTTTGTGCAGGTGTGTGGTTTGGCAACACATCAGAGCTCTGGGGCCCCCTTTCTAGCACAGCATGGGGTGCCCTTTAAATCCATGGGACACTTAAAGTCCCAGCCAAGATGAGGCTTTTGAGTGGTTGGACGCATTTTAGAAATAGGGGTTTGTTAGTTTTACCAAACTTACCACCTGTCATGGACAAGTCCTGAAGGACAGGTAGGCCCTTCACTGTCACTGCCCTCTCTGAGCACACAGAACACTAACGTGGCAGGATCAAGCCTGGGTGACACGACACTGCCACTGCCACAGTGCCCAAAGCTCTCCCAGGTGGTGGAGCTCTGCCCAACCTGGCACTGTGGAGCAGGAAGAACCCACATGTCATTTCAAAGGACATTTTTATTTTTAAGCAACCTTCTGCGGCAGTGGCTGTTACTTGCAAAACAGCTTTTTCTGCTGTGCATTTTTTCCTTGGCAGGTAAGTCAAAGTAATTGTGGATGTAGGAGTACAGCTGACTTTTGCATAAGAAAAGAACACATACAGTCTGCTGCAAGCAGGAGGCTGCCCTGTCAGTGCTGCTACCCCAGGCAGCCAGGGCGGGATCACTTGCAGCCTGGCACACCCCACCCTCAGCCTCACAGCACTAGAGCTGTCTGGGTGCTCTGAGCCAACCCCAGCTCCCTTCAGCCACTGCCAAATCCTTTGCAGGGCCAGTGTTTTCCTGCTATCACATCAAGAACCCTTGGGGAGGTGGGCTTGCAGCTCCCAGCAAGCATCTCTGCCAGGCCAGGCATCACCTGGCCACTGCCCTTGGCTGCTGGGCCATTCCTGGCAGAGGTGACTCAGGCAGGGAACCCTGCAAGGGCCCTGGCAAAGCCTGTCCTGAACCTCTGCCTACAGACTCCTGCCTCTGCCCAGCTCACCCTTCTGCCGCCTTTCCCCCAGGGTCCTAACTCCCAACTTTGTTGCTCTATAAACATAATAACAATAATTATTCTCTCATTGGACACATAGCCATCTTCTTTGTTTGCAGGCTTAGATAAATATCATTCAAATCATGGAGTCTGATTTGTGAGTCAGGACGATGGCAGCCCTCCAAAATCTCCTGCCCATGGAGTGTGTTTGTGTGAGAGGGAGAGAGAGTTTCACTGTATGAAGAGTAAGAAACTGGAAGCCAAGTGAATTAAATACAAAGCAGATAATTATGTGTAATTCATTTACTGACTAATGATTGCACCTTGGTATGGAGGTTCATGAATTCATTTGACTCTGCAAGGTTCTCAGAAACAAATTCTCTGCTACAAGATAAGAGCTGGCTGCCTTGTTAACAGACCAGTGTTTACATTTGTGTTATTGGAAGATTCTGCCTTTTTGGCTCATTTTGTATTTTATCTCATGGCCATTCACTTTTCCTGGGTTCATCTGGTGTCTCTGACAGTGTCAATTGCTCAGTGCTGGTCAAGGCTTGGTGTCACTGCAGACTGAAGACATCATCTGCTCCTGAAAGCAATTAGACACGGTTCTTCTCTCCCTTCTGCTGCAGCCAAACCTTGCCATGGAGACTGTGATTTTTTTCAGGGAAGCAGCAGGTCATAGCCCCCTTCTCCCCACCCAGCAAATTGGCACTCTTCACCGTGTCACCAAGTTGCCACTGTAGCCCAATGCCATCGGCACCTTCCAGCCGAAGACCAGCAGGCAGTTCCAACCTCCACCTGTGAACACTGGGTGGAATTTGGGTTGAAGACAGAAGGACAAAGCCTTAGTGCTAGCCCAGTGAAACCCAGCAGCAGTGCCTCGGGGCTGATGCCATTCTCAAGACCGCAGCCTGTGTGACGCCACTCACGCCCGGCACTCCCAGACCCCAGTGCCCTGGGCAAGCAGGGCCTGGGCACTGCACCTGCACTTCCAGGGTGGAGGTGTGAACCCTGCCAGGCAAAGCCCCACACCTGAGGGCTCACTCAGCTCTGCCAAGCAGCAGAGGGGCCACCCAAGGGGACATTTGTACCAAGTGCAGAAACAGAAGAGCTTTTGCAGTCGTGCTTCCCATGCAATCGCTAGACGTAAGTGGAGCCCCTCTCCCACCCCTCCCCTCCAAGTAAAACTATACACTCAGTTAACCGTTCAGGACATCTGTGATGGTGGTTTGCCAGTCTACAGACATTTGACTGGGCCATGATGTAACTGGGAACCATTATTTTATCAGTCAGTTTAAGCACAATTACTTGAGATGTAAATGCACAGCATTTGTGCATGAGGCAGAGGGCCACAACTGCAGGCACTGGAAGAATGTACTTCTCTATGAGATGCACTTTAAGACTGAATTTGGGAAGGGAACAAAACAAGAATGACATATCCTTGAGTGAATAATAAGGGAAAGGGGAAGTTATTTGGTAGTCTGAATAGAGACTGTTCAATAAATCACAAAAATCTGCTATTTTTGATTTGAGCAATTTGTAATGAGAAAAATCAAAACCAGCTCAGCTCGTTGACATGAGTATTCCCATTGACTAAAATGCAGTCACCGTGCACTTTAATTTTGAGCCTGTGCAATCCTTTATCGATGAAGATCTGGCAAGCCAGGACAGATTTCAGTCCGTGAGATACTTGCAGTGTGATAGTACTTTACCTGTAGGTGGATCTTCATTTTAGATACTGAAATGCAGAGCCAATGAGCCTGATTCACTGCTGTGTTACTCCAGTTTTTCAGTGGAATAACACCACTGAATCATCAGCAAAGCTGAAATAACATGATAAAATGGGAGCATTGTGTCAAAGTTTGCAGCGAGTGCATGGAAATGACAAGCTCCCTCTTGCAGAACCATTAACTTTTATGGACCTTTTTCAGTTTGAAATGTATCAAAAATATGACAATGTGCCTAGGCTAAAGTTTTGTATGTCTAAAAAACATTAAAATTTAATATGACAGCTAGCATGGGAATCCCTCAGTATCTCTATGTGGTAAATAATATTTTCTTTTCATTCAGAAAAAGAGGATTTTTGAGAAGAGTCCTTAAACAGCTTCTAAGAAGACGCAAGTTCAGATGTCATTAATTTCTAGACACCAGCAGGGCACCATGTAAAACTTAGAAATAGGACAAGTTAAAAAGACAGTCCTGGGTTTTTTGATTTATGAAAACACTCATTGAGCAGTTGAAAACTACTGAGTAATTGTAAGGTTTTTGCAAGTAATGCTCTGGAAAAGCCAACTGAAGGTAGTAGGCAAGCTTGCAATTAGTATTTCTAATTATAAAGTGTATACATAAAATAATGTAACATCATAAATAAAGGCCAAATGTAAATGATGCAATAGGAACAGCAGAACATCATATAAAGATGGACAAAAAAGCCATCAAGAGAAATACTTACAAATTATCTATATTTTTCCAATAATAGCAACAACAGCAACAGATAAAAGAATAGTGGTGCTTTTTCTATTTTATGCAGCTTTTGCAGTATCCCTGTCTCAGTGCCACCTGATGCTCCTGCTTGTGCCGTAGCGCAGAGTCTGCCTCGGGTGATTCCCGGGCAGGATGTCGGAGCCAGCCCTGGCAGGGCATCGGACACAGGTGGTGTGGCTGGTGTGGGAGCCACGGCGCAGCAGCGGGCTCAGAGAAGCTCTGCCCTTTGCCTTATCAAGGACTTGTGGCCATCGTGCAGAACAGCTCCCAAACGCCACGGTGGGAGGGGTTGTTGAGCCTGACCCCGCTGGGCCTGGGGAGGCAGACTTGTGTCAAATTCAAGCTACGGAGCTTGAGCAGGGACCACCTGAAGTGCCAAACAGGACTGTGCTCAGTGGTCTGCGGTAGGTTCAGACAGCCCCAAAGCTTTGCCAGCCTACAAAATGCTTTGTGTGGATCGTGGGACATGGGGAGCTCCAGGAGCAGCCCCACTGCAGCACTGCTCCGACTGACACCTGTGCAAGGGCACCTGTGCAGGATTACGTGCTGCACTCCTCCAGAACTGCTCTCCAAATAAAGCCCTGGATGCAACTAGAGAAGGTGAAGAGACATAATACCTCAGGGAAATGTTTTTATTTATTCTCCTTGGGTGCATATATGGCAATCACCCATGCAGCATGATCCAGGATGTTGAAAACCATTTCATTATGTTCTATAAATAAAGGACTGATGTGGTTCAATTGTATCAATTATGCAATTCTTCTAAGTGGTGTAGTCAAGGGTAAATTCAGGCAAAGGGCACTCCCATTGTAGCTGCTTCTGTTCTGTGCACTTCTAGTATTTACCTGCTCCTCATATACCACAGACAGATGAATCTACCCACTTTTATTTACCACTATACCACTGACTCCTCTTTGGCCAGGAGCTTTTCCTATGCACAGATGACACAATGAAATAGAAAATGGAAGTCAAGACACTGCTGTGTGTTAGTCTGTTGTGCAAGATATGTGGCTATATGGTAATTTTGAGCAAAGCATCTGGTTTAAACAATATTTAAACTGACACCATTATTATGCAATATTGTTAATTATGGCTAGGAGGGGATTTGAGGTTTGCTGGTGCTACCTGTGTCCATTTTATAATTATACCAAGAAAAGAATGACTAAATTGTGCCCAAGCTAATTGTATCCATTTGATTTTATCCCTCCTCTTCACAACTGTAAGTCACTTGCATTCTGACCTGTAAGTTTTTTGGAGGGGTTTGGGTGCATTTGAGCTAAATGTAATGGAGCTTGGCACTGCCTGGGCAGCTGCCGGTAGCATTGCAATAGCAGCACTAACAACAGCAATAATAAACACAGCTAGTCCAAGTGATAAGTACACAATAAATGTAATTTTCCTGTCACTGTTACAGTTACCTGCAAGAGGTTTATCCTTATCTATTCCTGTGCTGTGTGTTGTAGGATGTGCTTGAGCAGGCAGGTGATGAAGCTCTGTGGCACAGCCTGGTGTCCTCCTGGTGTGACACCTCCCAAGGGCAGCTGGGGGCTGTCGCCCTGATTTTTCAGCCTTCTCTTGTGTCTCACAGTTTTCATAGTTCTTAGGTTGTTCCTCACACACGGGTGTTATAAATAGAAGCAACGTTTTCTTAAATACAAGGTAGTGTACATTCCTTGTTCCAGAGCTATGGACAGCTGCTGGACAGTTGTCTTGACCAACGGGATGGGGAGAGGTATCAACCTTCTCCCCCAACCCCTGGCCTTTGTAGAAATACTGTAAAAGTGGAGTCAGATCTTTTAATAAAGAGTTCATGCCTTCTCACCAAAGTGTGTGTGTGTGAGTGTGTGTGTAAGAACGACACCGGACCAGCAGCAGCGGGGCGCAGCAGCACACCAGTGCCAGCCCTCCTGCCAGCTGCGCTGCCGGGTTTCAGTATTCAAGGGATGCACAGGACAGCTCAGCTGCTCCAGCTGATGGGATGGGCATCCCAAAGTGCAGCCACCCTCCTGCTCCTGAGCTGCCCCAGCTCCCACAGAGCCAGCCCAGCACGTCCTGCACTGTGCCTGTCCCGGGCCCCAGCCTGGGCCAGCGGCTGTGGCACAAATGTGACATTGTGCCATATAAGCCATCTCACCTCAACGTTACCTGTCAGTGTCAGGAAAAAACAAAACTAACAAAGAAACAACCAAAAATTCCCCCAATCCTAACAAAAACAAAACACCCAAAAGACCCACAAAACCCCCACATAATCTAAACCAAAAGAAAATGCAACAAATCCACCAAAACCAAACCAAAGAAAAAGTCCCCCAGTGTCAATGGATTTACCCCAGAAAGTAATTTGGTAACTCATGGTCTCGTTTGCCTACGACAAAAGCCTGTAGTTTACCATTGATGGCACTTACGTAAAATAGAACTGCCTGCAAGGCCTGACTGCTGTAATTAACAGGCAGTTTTAGAAATTATTGGCTAATGCTATTTAATAGAAATATTGCCAACAATTGTTGTAAAAACTTGGTTTGTTCCTTTGGTATTAATATAAAATGACTCAATGTGGCTTCATTGGGAAAACATACCTTTGTCTGTTACATATCATTACCTACATTTTTACACTGGTTAAACATCACAGTGCAAATCTTGGAATTTAAAGGTTTAATTTCTCAAAAATAACTAGGGGGTCAACAGCCTACTGAGCAACTACAATGCTGGCGATACAACCTGGCCCTTTTCTTGTAACATGGCATTACTGCCTAGGCCTGCTCCCACGGCAGCCAAGGCAGCTTTTGCCTCTGGTGGCGTTAAAGCAGTAGCAAGTTTAAAGGTTTTTGTATCACGGAAATATACCCCTGTAAGCCTGAGTAGCATTTCCCTTGTACTGCGTACAGTATCACTCAGAGAAATAATACACATTCTTGTTAATAAACTCCGGATCACACTGGAGAGTACGGGTAACTCTGAAATAATGTGCTCTGCTCATGTGATGAAGCTGTTGTATCATCTAAGAATATTTTCACTTATTTCACTTCAGTTGCAATAGTGATTAAAAAGGTCTTTCTCAAGCCTTGTCACCCAGGAGGTACCAACTGAAATGTTTCTGTTTGATTGCTAAAGAGTAGAATGCAAGAAATTAATATTGGCAAATTTCAGATGAGGCATGATGTGAATGCTGCACACCTCAGACTAATGCTCACCTTCACTTCAGGGAAAAGAGAAACCAGACTTGCAGACACAGTAATTGCCTCCTGGTTTGAGAGTTCCCACTCACCTCTTTGGAAATGAACTCCAGAATCTCCCTGCTTTCTATTTACTGCACTGAGAGCCAGTAATCCCATAGTGCTTCTAAAGAGTCGTTAATTGCACCCCTAGTAGAGCATTTTATGACATCTTTTAATGTATAGATTTAAAAGAAAAGGCAGTCCATACAGAGATTGACCTTCCTGATACATGAGGGGGAGGCAAAGTTCTCTGTCTGCTCAGCTGAAGTAGCACAAAGGTGACACCGCTGATGTTTGGGACAGCTCAACAGCGTGGGCGTGACTCATCAAACTGGGGTCACCTCACCTCAGCCGCAGCACTCCCAAGGGCAAGGATCGGGCAGTGCCAAACAGACCCAGAGCTCCCAAAGTCTGGCTGCTGGCTGCGCCCATGGGGAGTTGGAACACACAGGCTGTGCGCATCCTTTCTGGGGCAAGAGCCAATGCCCTTCTATTTTTCCCAAGGGCAGGCACTTCATAGCCCACGGGCATTGACATTGGTGGTCCACACCTTCTGCACATGCCTGAAGTAAGCAAGACAGGGACACTGACAGCACCAAAGGGATTTGGGTACCCATCCCAGTGGCTTTCAGAAGCACTTACCTCAGACAGCTCTTGGAGAGCCCTGTGAAACCCAGGCCGTGACCGGATGCCCATTACAGCCTGCCAAGCTGAAATGCTGGCTGACAGTCTGTAACCTGCACTGCTCTCAGAGCAGCGGGCGGGCAGTGACCCTGCCCAGGAGGGAACAGTAACCCCCCAGTTCCCTTTTGCAGACCCACACAGGGGACGGTAAGGCACCCCAAAACACTCACAGGTCTGGAGGCTGGGTAGTCCTAGAAGGAGAACTGCGGTTGCAGCAAACATTCCAGTGTATGGCATGGCTGTCACTGGCCTAATCCTTGCCTTGTAAGCAACAGCCCTGATAGGTGACATGTCACATGCCTTATCAGATGACACTTATACTACAGAGCTTATAGAGGTTGTGGAGCTTGTATATTAAATATATTGAGTGAATTGATTTCACCTTCCATTGCTGTCTCTTCCCTTTTCCCTCCATCGATCTGCACATTAAAAGACAAATGTATCCTCTTGTCCAGGCCCCATGTATCAGGAGAATCCTGGTCCACTGGCTAGAAACAGCGGAGATGCTAATGCATCTTCTCTTTTGAAGTGTTATTCCATCCTCCCACACATCTTTCTTCTTTGGTGACTACAGTCAGCCATCCCCTGGGACCTACACTCACTTTGATCCCAACTCATTGATGAACATACATAAAACCAGGTCTTGCTAAAGAGATTGCTGCTCCTGTTCCATAGTGTGTTTGTAAGTGTGTTTCGATGCTATATCTGATCCCTAAATGTGAGCCCACTTCCTGGGTAAGGACTCTGGGGTTTAGCATTCGCTCTGTGGAACAGGTCACTCATCACAGCTCTCAGCACCGAAGCTCTGAACCTTAGAACCAGGACAAGGGGAGGCTACCACTGGTCCTGATGACGTGTTTGGGAACATTCCCCCTCTGGAGATGGGCTCCACAGAACCTGAGCCCACCCAGAAGGGTTCCCATGAGCCTTCTTGCAGACTGTGCTCTGGTGGAGCACCCAGCTGAGTGTCTGAAGGTGCACTGGGCCCCTTGCCTTGCTCCTCCTGCCTCCCTTTCCAGGCAGAGCCCTGCACTCTGGGGCTGGGCCCCTCCCTGCATGCTTGGCCTTGCTTCTGGTAAACATTTTCCACTTCATACTAACAACCCCTGTGATGATGGAAGATGCTGAGCAACCACAGAGCTTGGTGCGGGACACTGGTGCCAAAGAGGTCTCCAAAGGTGAAGGGAAGAAAAGGTGCCTGCTGCTGGCACTGTAATGGCTCCGCACTGATGCCCTAAATAAAGGAAGTGTGCTGGGTGTTTTGTTTTGCTTGTGTGTGAACTGTACTGTTAGAATCTGAATAAAATATGTTGTCAACTTTATTACCTTTTTGATATAAAAATAAATAACCTTAAATAAAGAAGGAGTGGAGACCTGCCAAGCCAGACTGGTTCAAGGGGAACTGCACTGACAAGGGAATAATTTTGTCCCTATGATAAGGGGATGAAATGATAAGCTTTCAGGATGGCAAAGCCCCTACAGTAGGAGCTGCGTTTTACACAGGAGGCTCTAGAATTTAAAAGGGGACTCTTCCCCTTTTAAAAGGAAAGGAAAAACCAAAAATGCTATAAATTTTTTTATGCTTTCTAGCTTAATGGGAAGGCTGCATGCAAACAGCTGCTGGGAAATAGAAGCGTGACAGGGTAACAGCAATTAGGAACATTTTAATGATCATTAAAAAAAATCACAAGGAAATGATACCGAGTATTAAGTAACTGAATTTAAAACAGACATCAAGAAATCATGCTTTTACTTTGCAATTAATCTTAGCAGTGAGCTCTAGGCTTACCACTCTGATGCCAACATGGGAACTTCCAGTAGGCAGCAACACGTAATTACTGCTGGGTGGGGGTGAATCAACCACTTTCAGTCATGAAGCAAAGGAGAGACCCTCAGACCATCTGCCAAAGGTGGGTGGGTGAATAAGAGTGTTACTTTCTTGCTAGACACCAATCAGGGCACCACACCTTTTGATTGTATCTCTGTAATAAGCAAACAACTTTAAATGATATTGTGTCACTCCAGGAGGGTGACCCAGCAAATCAGGTTCCCTTAATGCAGAAGGACTGCAGTGTGCAGGTGCTCACACTTCCCTTAGGACCCTGGAATCCTCAGCCTGCCATGCACAGGAGTCTGTGTCTCCTTCATTATCAATGCACTTGGCTCCAAGCAGCGCTGTCACTCACTAACATCCTTTTTGCTTTTCTGTGCATCACTCTTAAAAGTCTTCTAATGCGCTAGTAAGAAGGTTGCAGGTGTAAGTCCATCACAGAATTACCATCACAAG
The DNA here is from genome assembly GCA_013397315.1 of Donacobius atricapilla. NCBI lineage: Eukaryota > Metazoa > Chordata > Aves > Passeriformes > Mimidae > Donacobius > Donacobius atricapilla. Next base: position 386,637 of record WBMY01007237.1, on the reverse strand, counting down.
AGCATAGAAGTGACAAATGATGACAAAAGAATTATTTATGCTTCTTCCAATTAGCAAGACAAGCCCGATGCTGCCTGCCTGAGTGCTCCTACAGGGTCGTTACCAGTCACTGCTGGGCTGCCTCTTTCCTCAAGTGCAATTCCATGGGCCAGCTTCAGGCACGAGGACTGCATCTGCTCTGCTGAGTCTCTCTGGTTTGAAGGCCCCAGGGAATCCTGCAGGAGCACCTGTGAGGCCAGCCCATGGCTGCGCTGAAGTGTTTCCAGTTTTGTTTTCCACAGTGAGGGGGCGGTTCAGGGGATGTCACAGATGCTGCCTTGGTGGGGAGCAGGTGCTGTGGCTGCAGCCAGGCCCCTGTGGCAGGAATAAGTCTCAAGCCACCCAGATGCAAGCCAGCTCGGCACAGCAGTATTTGTCCTGCTTGGGCTCCACGGTCAGACATGGTGGCTTTTCAACCATTCTCTTTCTTACCTTCTATAGCAGTGCCACTGACCTCAGTCCTGTATTCAGACACCCATGAACCAAAGTTATAACTAGTGAAACTCAACTGTTGTCTCTGAATTCAAACCACTATAGGCCATGGTAAAAATGTGGGTTTTGGCAAATGCCTGGCCCTTCCTGTTGATTGAACTACTCATGCACTCTAGAAAGGACCATGCCTATCCCTGACACTCCATGCAGCTGACCTTACCCTTTCTTCCTGCTTATTTTTCCCTTTAACTACTTGAATCTTTGCCAGGGCCAGGACCTGGCACCACCATACTGTACTCTCCAGTGGCCTGGTAACCTCATTGCCCTGCTCTTCCCGTTTCTTCCTTGTAGGGCTCCTGCTCCGAAGTGACACAAAGACCATGGCAACAATAGCAGGAAGATTGTCCTTTGGTGGGGTGCGGGGAAGAAAAAGTCCCGAAGGAGGAGAAATAGGAGTGTCCTGGTTAGGTTAATTCTGGGTTTGGCCTGCTCAGCCACTCCCTAACGAAGATTTCCTCAACCAACAGCACAGGCTCAGCCAAAGGTCTCACGAATTCACATGTAATCAACCCACTTGTTCTGAAAGGGATTAGCCAAAGCAAAGATGATGTCTTGCATAAGACATCCATACATTTTTCCTGGGAATGTCGTGGAGCAAATCCACAAAGGAGCCCTGTCCAGATACAGGAAGGCAGCTGGTAACAGCCAGGATGTGTCTAACAGAGACAGACTGTACCTGACCAGAGTGGTTGTCACCTGTACTGGGATGAGGTGCCCAATGGACAATGTGGGGGAAGCAGAGGATGGCTCTGATTTTGTTTTACCATGGTCTTTGGCTTTGTCTCCCATACGGGCCAATCTAGGCTGGCATTGTCTGAATGGATGCACCACAACCTGGCTGAAAAAAGTTCACAGCTATCCTGTAAGGCTTGAAGGATCATAATGGTCAAGAGCTAGACATTTAATTGGCATTAACAGATGGCATTCTTCAAGTGACAACACTAGGGCCACTCTTCACCAGCAATGTGGATGACAGGAAATAATGGTTCCTCAGCAAGTCTCAGCAGGACACTGAATTAAGGTTCTGTGTCACTGTGCTGGAGGACAAGGCAGACATTCAGGTAGTTTTCAGCCACCTGGAAGAGAAGCCCGAATGAAATCTGCTGAAATTCATCAAGGACAAGTGTAAAGTCTGCACCTGACACAGAATGAAGCTGTGTGACAGCCAGCAGAATGCCTTTGCAGTGCTGATGGGCAATGGCACCCTGACCTCTGGGGGACAGGCTCTCTGCAGAGGTGAACAGCACAAGAACAGAAGAAATTGAAATGAATGTCACAGAAGAAATTTTTCAAAATAAGTGCAGTTGAACTTGAGTAGGTGCCCAGAGAGGTTTGTGAAATCCCCATCCTTGGAGATTTCAAAAAGGTAATGGAGAAAGCCCTGAGCAGCCTAAGCCAATCTTGAGGTTAGCCCTGCTTTGAGGAGGTTGGTGTACAGCCCTCTAGATGTCCCTTCCAACCAATATTATTTTGTGTCTGTTTTGGTGGGCCTTTTTGTTTCTTTTTATAGCTGTTAACCAGGGAGATTCATCTGGAGTTAATGATTCCCCAGAAAGAATGGAAGCTGTTGCTACTATTGTGGTTACCTGCCAATTATTTATTTATAATATGAACGAATTCTGACTATGTATCACAAGTTCAATCAGTCAAGAGTTCAGAGATTTTGTATTTAAGGATCAAAGATACTGACTTTCTCTCTCAGATTTTAAAACTAAGCAGAAAAGAGGTCCTGCCTCCACATAGGAGTCAAATTTGCAAAAACCTTCTCAGTTGAGAGCTAGCAGAAGAAAGACTATTTCTCAGCTTTGCTTTGGATACATGCAGCTCTCACATGTTCTTGTGGGGGCAACTCAACATGTTGAGAGGCTTTCTAATGAAAACATTGTTTCCCCTGAAAGCAGCACCTGAGATCTTGCCTCCAAAGCGAATATCAGCTTCAGGATTTCCCTGACACCATAATTTGTTTGCACAGATACCACAGCCCGTCCCTACTGCCAGACTGTCCCTGGCACAGGGCTGTGGGGCAGCCTGGGATCCTGGGTGTGCGGGGACAACCTTCCTGGGCTGACGCTGCACACAACAGGACACAGCAGGACACAGCAGGACACAGCAGGACACACAGGGAGCAAGCGTGGCACCGAGCAACTCTGCACACGCACACTCACACACAATCACACACACACTCAGGCACACACACACACACACAATCACACACGCTGACAGGCACACACACACACACTCACACTCACACACACTGACAGGCACACTCACACACGCACACTCACACACACACACTTACAATCACACACACTGACAGTCAAACACACACACACACACACACACTCACACATACACTCACATACTCACACACACAAACACACTGACAGACACACACACACACTCACATACATGCACACACACTCACAATCACACACACTGACAGGCACACACACAGAGACACAGAGACACACAGACACACAGACACACACAGACACACGCACACTCTCTCACCCTCCCCTCCACCGATACCTGCATTCAGCTGCATCCCAGCCAACCTGCTGGGCTGCGCATTATTTGTGTGCAGCCATTTGTCCAGCAGCCCAAGCTGCCAGAAGCTCAGAAAAATAGCTGCTGCCATGGCGAAACCACAACCAAAGCTGGTTGCCGAGTCTCAGCAGAACCATGCTGCAAACACTGAGGCACGGGAGGCCATGCCTCCAAACAGCACTGCCTGAAGTGCCAGGTGCGTCACCTGAAAGTGGGCCAGGATATTGAGATATACAGGATATAGAGAGAGACCTGCTGGTCTCTGGAGAGACACAGGTCACTCCTGTGAGTCACAGACCCAAATTCCCCCCAGCCCCAAAGGCCCAGCCCTCAGCCCTTCTGTAAGCTTACTGTTGTCAGAACAACAATGAATCTCAGGATAGGCACTAGATTTGTGCCGTGAAAATAATAATTGCAGATCTCTGCATTATCGGGTTTTGTGACACCAACACAAAACCTGGGCCAAAAAGAAAAAAATAAATAAATAGAAGTAAAACCCCAAGCCTATTTGAAAGTATGTTCAGAAACTAACAAGCAAAACCTCTTATCCAAACAATTCACAGTTAGATCTTGGGTGACATCATGCTTATCAAAGTTTAGCCAAGGAGTTTGCTTGGAGATACTTCTCCAGCCTTAACATAACACTACCAGCCCAGACAAGTGCTACTAGAAAACAGTTCATTAAAATGCTGTTGTGGTATTTATGTATCAATAGTAATTTATATCACATCCATCATACACACCGATCTGGCAACTATGATCAGCAAATTGGACTGCTTCTCCCATGGCACTTTTGGGTCAAATGCACTCCCCCACATCCCCCACTCCCTTACCAACACAACTGCTTCCCACTGGCTATCTGCATCTGCTCAGCCTGGCAGAAGTGTCGTTCTGAGCAAGCTTCTCTCTGTCTGCATTCATCCAGCCCTGCACCCTCCAAACACGCAGCTGGGGTGTCAGAGATGCAACAGCCACATCAGACGCACATCTGTGGTGCTCTGCAGGTAAGTATGCTTGGGTGCAATCATCAGAGGCACTACAGACCTCATCCCTGCAGTGGACAGGCAGGGATGTTTGCTGGAGGGCTCACGTGGCTTTGGAATGCACGAAGGATCATACCAGAGAAGCACATCTGCAGGCCACAGACACTAGTGCAACAGCCAGAGTGACAAAACACCCTCATAAGAAAGCACAGGGTGTGTCTTCTGGGAAAGGAAGGGAAAAAGAGAAAAAGACTGGCCAAAAAAAAAGGAGTTAGGTTAGGTAGCTAGGACTGCCAGGAGCAATGTGAAATCAGTTTACATTAGAGCAGGTTGCTCTTGATTTAACTACAGCAGTCGTCATGTTTGGTAAGAATAACGAGCTATTCACATGGCAGCCATCACTGTGCGGCTCAGCACATGCAGCCCAGTGTAAAAAAAATCTGAGCAAATGCAGTGGCTAGGATGGGACTTTTTTTAAAAAGCACATAAGATGGTTACGTAAATGAGTTTCCACTTCAGGAACCTGTGAGAACAATCGTTTCCCTGTAAGAGGAATTTGTTACTGGAGTGCCTGATGTTTTACCTGAAATCTGCACTTCGGATTGAAACACAGTCATATACATCCCCCTGCAGCTCCTAGGTCCTTCCCACTATCTGGCCCCTTCCATCTCCAACTTACTTTAATACTTTCAAGCTCAGAAGATCTAGATTTGCACCTTCATGCATGCCCAGAACTGCCCTAGTCCTGCCAAGGCCAAGCAGCTTAGCCCAATTCACACCTATGTCTGATCAGGATCAAGAAACTAGGCGTTGCTCTTGCCTAAATCCCCTGAGGGCTTTGATCAGGGATTATATGTTACCTGGTGACTGTTTCATGTAAAATGCATAAACAGTCCTGGGAGCAGAGGCCAGAATCCCAAGCTCCCTCCCAAGTGCTGGAAGCAGTAGGTGGGAGAGCCACGCTCACCTCCCCACTGGTGCAGTGATGAGCCTGTGGAGCAGCAGCTCCTCAGCAGAGCGCTGCCCTGCAATGTCCAGCTCCCAGCCCTGCGCCTTCCGTGCTCTGCTGGAGCTGGCAGCTGAGCACAAACAGCCTCCAGAGAACAGTGACCCTGTTTGTCACTTCCTGGCTGCTGGTAATCCACATTTCAGATTAGATGTTTTTTGCTGTGACAGAAGGCTGCTTCCAGTAGTCTGGATCACTGCAGCAGTAGAATTTAAGTCTTAAAATGTTCCTATTAATCTCTCTGGTCACCACCCTGAATGTTTTGATCCTTGTGTGGAAGTGCCAGGCTTGCCTCGGGCGTGCTGCAGAGATTGCTGTCTCTAAAATCAGCAGCTGGGCACTAGAAATAAGAAACACAGAGCTTAATACTGAGACATCAAAGTCCAATGTAACAAAAAACTTGCAATTTTATCTGCAAATGGATATACCACATCCTCAACCTAGGCACTCAGGTCTTGGTGTTTGACTTGAATTAACATATGCTAAGGGAGAAAGCCATTGAGAAAGTCTGTACTGCTGCTACTGCTACAAGGAAACCAAGTCCTCCCCTACCCAAATAGTACATCAGCTTCCTCCCTGATAATGCTCTGTCCCTAACAACTAGGGGTGCATTTGTCTTATTCAGGATCATTTGGGGGGGAGAGCAAATAGCTTTGTTTCTTCTAAAAATGGGGGGAAATTTCACTTATATCTTTAAACAGCAAAATTATTTCTGCATCTGCTTGCATTGCTCATAGAAGAATTATTTTACCATAAAAATACACGAATTATTGCATTTCTCCGAGGAAACATTTAATTGAACACGCATCCATCTGGACCAAATTCATGACAGTGTGCAGCTTGGTCTGGCTGGTTTCTATTTTTACTTCAAAAATTATATTTGTGATGGTACAAATTGATAATTCTGCCCTGGACCAAATACACAAAAATGCTTTGAAAAATGCTGTATCTTGCTTATAAATGCAAAGCAGAGGTTGTTTCTAAGTTTCACTTATTCAAGAGCAGTTCCACAGTGAATTTCCTTATTTCCTGCAGTGCTGAGGACGTTCCTTTGGAAACCACTCAGCACACCCAGTACACACACCAAAAATACCAGGAGAGAGCCACAGGCCAAGCTGTTTCTCATAAATGCTCTCAGGCTCACATCTGAGATGACACGATAAAGAGCAAAGCTATGCACATTGTTTTCATGCCATAATCTGGAGGCAAAACCTCTTTCTAATACCTCAGAAGAATGAAAAAAAGGAAAGAGGAAGCTCGGAATTTGCTTCTGAATTGTGCACTTCAGCCAAAGCAAACTCCAGCATGACCAATGCCACAACTCATCTTGGGACTTCCACTGCCTTTGCCACCACAGGCAATATTAGTGACTCCCCAGCTAAGAGCTGGAGCTGCTACGGACTGAGCTCTACATCACCAGCAGCACTTGGAGCTGCTGCTCTAAGAAATTTGGCTCCTCCAGCACTGGCCAGAAACAGGACACAGTCACTGGTGGGTCCAACCCCAAGACCACCATTAGCTACAGAGGGCTATGGATACTGCAGGGGTGGAAAAGGAAAACAACTTTCCCCGAGGCTGCTGACTTCCAGGGCACATGAAGCTCCCGCAGACTCGCTGAGGATGCAGGCACTGCGCTGGTCCCCAGCAGTGGGGCTCGCCTGGTCCAGCAACGGCAGTGCAGAGCTCTGATTCACTGCACTGTGTGCAGGGCCAGCCTGTGCAAATCAGTAATGGCTTCAGGGGAAAATGAACAGATGGTCATGGGGAAAATTCCCAGGGTTTCTTCCTCCTCTCCTCTCCACTGTGATAACAGGCTACTTATGATTGTCTGAAACCACCTGCATTTCTTCCCAGGCATCCTGGCTAGCAGCTAGAACAAAGTGTATGTCCCTACAGCGGTGTTGGCAGCACTGGGCTTGCTTTTCATTAAAAGCCTCCCATTTGTGTGCAAGGGACTGTATGTCACTGCCATGATGCCACTGAGGGGTGACATGGTAGTGATGACTGATACTCAGGCTTAGGTTCAGGGAATGCTTAACATTTTCTAGCTAATCCCACTGCTTCAGTTAGAACATCCTGGTACCCCAGTTTTTCCACTGTTTTAAGGGGAAGAATTAAATCATCATCTGGTTTTTAGAGGAAGAGTGCAGTGAATCAGTGTTGTTAAAGACTCCTGCAACTTGCTAGGCAACTTCGAAACAACAGCTGTTACCCAGAACAAAGCACAACATGAGAAAATAGCACACAATCCAGGGAAAGGAGCAGAAAACTCTACCACCCTGGCTGTACACTGCTGCAGCAAATGCGTATCTCATGTGTAAGGGGAATTTTCATGTGGCATCCTAATTCTGCAGTCTGACATCTAGTAACATGTACTGCTCTCCCTACCCTGCCGTGTGATGTACAGCACGGCCACGTGCTCCTCCAAAGCAGCATGGAGGTACAGGATCTGGACTTTTTGTTGCCATCTTTCTAGCCATGCTTAAGCTACAAGGTATTTGCCAAAATCCCCAGCTCAGACAGATTTCATAAAAGTGAGCACCAATGTCACTTAACTCCCTGTTTCTGACACCAGGTTTTGTGGGATGAGCATCCTGCACACAGGTCAGTTCAAGGATCTGTGAGCTCACCCACCTGAATCCATCATGCAGGCACAGACTCAGGGCAGCACCAACAATGCCTGCTTCCCCAGGACACTGTGTGTCCTCCACTCCCCTCCTTCCCTTCCTCGTGTCAAGAACACAGAACACAGTAAGGCAAACATGAGGGCTCTGGGGCACCCAAAATATCCCTTTCCTAGCAGCAAAGAGCCAGTGGTGCTGCCTCCTGATGGGTATGAGCACTCAGTTGCATGAATCCTCTTTTCCTCCCACTACAAGGACCCTACAACACATCCCACATATGTTCTTCCCAGTATACTTTCACATCAGAATCTGCTGCTCAGCCTCACTGTCCTCTGCTTGGTGCAGAGGGGCAGCTTGGAACAAAGCCATCCCTTCCCTCTCCTGCTTGTGTGGCCAAGCCTTGCATGGAGGCAGGCCCTGTTCCCTCTAAGACTACGGAGCTCAAGAAGATTCTGTAAAAGTTCTGGCTCTTGAAAGATGCTCTGACTTCACAGCCAAACACGACCTTTCCTCACCAACCTCTCTCCCTCCCCCGGGGTTAACAGGCAGCTGGGACTGCTGGAGCAGGGGTTGTTGATTTGTTAAAGGATCATTGCCTGTCCAAACTGCATTTCAGGAAGGTAGGAATTGCAGTCTGCATGATTTCTGTTTCCAAAGGTGATCTTGTGTGTGTGGGTGTGCCTGTGTATGTGCCACCCTGCCCTGAGAATTTCCCGTGTCTGTGGTAGAGCACCCCCAGGCAGCGGCCCCCCGGGGCCAGGCCAGCCGTGCCGTGCTGGCTGCGCTCTGGTTATGGCTGCTCCAGCCCTGTGCCCATCACGTTCCCTATTTTGAGGACTAGATATGTGCCTCAGGCCAGGCCAGGTGAAGGACAGGAGCACTAAGCATTACAGCTGAGAAGGTGTTAGCTGGCAGGTGTCACAAGTGTTACTTTTATGATGAGTGGCTCTAATGGCAAAATCTTACCTAGGGAATCCTACCTGCAGCCAATAGAGGAATCACAAAAGACAGACTCCATCTCTTTTCCAGAATACTGGTATCTAAAGACAAGTGTTTCTTAGCAAATGACTGTTTGGGGTGGGGATTTTTGCAAAAGACAATGACAAAACACGGGTCACAATGCATAAAGTGCACTTTTGCTCGGTCACTTGGAAGAAGGATATGCTGTAGCACCCATGTTTGAATTTTAACTGTTGACTGTGAGCCAGCTACAGAGATGACGTTGGTGTTTTTTTAAATTACATTAGGAACTTAGTGGGGTGTCTGTAAGCAGGCCAGCTGTACCACAGCTCTCAACTGGCACAATACCATAGTGAAGATGCACAGGTCTGAGCCTAAAGAAGAATTTCCCAGGAGATAAATAAATGCCCTGTCTGCTATTTCAACCTTGATTGCCTACAGTGTCCTGAGACAAACACTGGAAGATATACGGAAAAGATTTTGTTGTTGTTATTGTTGCTGTTGTCCTCAGTTACAAACTCTCTCAATAGATTTGGAGGTGTTGAAAATAATCTGTGTGAATGTCAATTATTTTTAACTGGTATTTTAGTCCAGAACTGGAAATAATGGTAATGGAAGAAAAGCTAAGCCAGGCTGATTTGTTACAGTAAAGCTGTGCTGTACTTTAGATTACTTATTAACAAACAGCAAATGGGCCTCTGCCTTGACCTTTTTCATTTGAGCAAATATACTCTTCCTGCCCCTTGTAAACAGAAGTTACTGGTAACTGAGTCATGTACCCCCGCACATCCCTGGAGTTAGGTTTTTTCATCTGTCGCAAGGATTTTTAGTCAAATTGAATTTTGCCAGGCTCACCAAGGTTATTAGCAGTATTATTAGTCCTAATAATACAACAGTAATAATACTTCTTGGGATCACCATAAACCTGAAAACATCTAAGTACCTCACAAATATTAATTAAAAAACTCCACAGGAGATCTGAGAAACCAGCAGAAATTGTCAGCTTTGCTTCAGAGCTGAAGAGCTGAGAACAGAAACAAACAGCCAGCAGAAGTGGCAGTTGCTTGATGAATTTCAATTACTGGCTGTTCCCTTGGTGTCATGAAATGTCAGGTGCACAGTGCCTCTGGCAACACTGCCAGGTTAAAAGCAGCAGCCCACAGCACAAATCTGGAGCAGCAGAAGTCAGTAGTAGTTTGGGAACTGGAATCAAAAGCATAGTTCTTCCACTGAGAGCTGGGTCTGCCATGCTTTTAATGGGACTGTGGGACGTGCCCCAGGTATCTTGTGCCTTGGGATCCATGGCAAATGGCTCCTTTGGAATATTTCACTCCTGCAGATCTTCAGTGAAGCTGAAGATCAAGAACATACCAACAAATCTGCAAATATCCCAACAAGCTATGGCTATCCACTCCTTTGTCAGCTTTTATGTTGAACCTTTTTGAAGGAAGGAGGCAAACTCTGACAACCACAAGGAACTCCTCTGCAAAGCTGATGATTACTTTTCCTACCTAATAATTATTTATTATGTGAAATATTTATTAATATTGAATTAATAGTTAATTAATTAAATTAATTAAATTAATATTCAATATAATATTTATTATATGAAATCATTCTTTCCCTGACTTGTCTCTACTGGTATGAAACCTCCAGTGGTGACCGAAACATGACAATAGCACCAAGGAGTTTGTAGAATTCATCTTGATTTTAAGTTCATTTATCCTGCAGACATCACCCAAATCCATTTTGTAAAGAAAAACATCAGGTACTTGGTAAACAAGGGGAAAGTTTCATCTAGATTCTTAACCGATGATATCTAACAGTTTTTGCAGCATGGGGTAATTACTTGTACTAATTGCAGACCTCTCTAAGGTACATTATGCCACAGCATTTGGATGATTGGATGTACAATTAGGAGGAGTGACTTCTTTTGTTTTGTTGGTTTGTTCAAAAAACATACCATTTGTAGGCATAGAAAGGACACAGACAAAGTCAATCTTCACTTGAAGTCAGAAGGACAAAGTCCTAAGAACAACAGCCTCGCAAGTGAGAGATCCAGGTGCAGTTTCTCACTCTTAACAAACTGCTCATGTGATTTTGAGCATGTCACATAAGCAGTCTGTCCCCAGTCATAAAATTAGGATAACAGTAGTTAGATCACATCAGAACAATACAAAAAAGAAAGTTTGTCTACACTGAGTCTTCACCCATCAGCGTCTTCTAAGACAAAAAGCACTGTGACCAGACTGATTCAACTTTCTTCTCCGTGATACAATCACTTGTCTTTGACAGGTGGGCAATTTCTTACTCTGACCGTGCTCACTCCCTGTGCTCCATGCCTTGTGAAGACATTCTCTGAGAACCTCTTCTCTTCTCTTCTCTGGAAAGGTGGAGGATCTGACTTCACCATCATATTCATCCAATTACCCCATTTAATTCCCCCAAGTTCTTGAGAAAGTGCTCCACCTTTGCAATGCATTTGAAGCATCTCACTTGTTGGCAATAAATTCTTATGTTCCACATGTTCCTTTACATCTCCTGTGATACCTACTCCAATTGCTCCTTGCAAAAAAGACACTGGTCCTCTGGCTGAAGTTCTCTGAGGTCTTGCTTTTGCAGGCATGGCAGAGTTCATTTTCCTCCACTGCCCTGTGTCTCAGCTGCCCCAGCCCCAGCGATTCCTCTGTACAAACACACTGGTGCCACAGAGGTTTTGCCATGTGATGCCCAGTAACTTCAATGAGAACTCCATAGCTGCCATCCCACATAGCGCTTTGAAGATCTGGGCTCTATGTCTCATCCCACATAGGCAGTCTATAAAACTATGGCAAACAATTCAGGCACAGTCTCTGGCTTGGCCAGCTTTCTCCAACTTGCATGTTATTCTAGAGCAGAAGCAGCTTCTGGGCTTACCTTCAGGCAGGAATGGAAGTGATGCTGCATTTCTCTGGGAGCTCTGCTAGCCAGCAGACCCTAGAACACACAACCCAAGCAAAGGTGGGGGTCCTCTGCACACCCCACTCTCCAGGCATAACATTTGGCAAACATCAAAGAGGGGCAGGAAGAATCCCCTCCCCTCAAGCTTGGCCGGAGTTTTGGGAGTTTCTGCAGGGTAAGGCACACTGCCCTTGGCTGCAGTCATTCACAAACCGTGGAATTACACAGAGCTTTCTGAAGAGCTTTTGTGACTGTGATAGAGAAAAATAGAATTAGCAAAGGCGGGATGAAGGGAAGGATGCTGCAGTCTGCTGTCAGCCTAGAGGATGCCTTTGCATGGGAGAATTTCCTGTTCACAGCTATGTATAACCTCCCCTTGCTAAGGGCAGAGGCTCTCTGCATTTGTGTAGACCTCATTTTCTCCTAGCTCTGTCTTACCCAGCTCTGGGCTCTGTGCCCTACAGACACAGTGGCCCTCACTGCTGGCTCCATTTCCCTCCCACTGCAGGGAAGGACAGACAATCCTACAGGCAGACAACAGCACCATAATGTTGGACTACTGTAAGGAAATGGGTTGCTGAGGTCCCAGACTCATGGACACATGAGTCCAACACAGGTATCAAAGAGCAGGATCCTGTTACCACAGCTTTCTGCATCATGCTTCCTCACTTCCATGAATCCATCACCTGCCAAGAGCAGCTGCCTGGTGGGGCAGGCCTGCTCCACACCAAACATCCAGGAGCTGTTCAGCACGTGCATCAGGGCAATGGTACAACAGATCATGACCTTGCCTAACCCTTCCCTTCCTTCCCTTCCCTTTCATCAAACACTGGGCTTGTTGGTAGCTATCTCCTTCACTGAAGAGCACACCTGGGATATGTCAGGTGAACAGGGAATAGTGTCTCGCCGTCACCCTGCTCCTTGGCTCTCACACAATTGCAGCAGAGGGTGTGGGATGACCGTGCCTAGCTCCATGGCTAGAACCATAGGCCTCTCCTTCTCGGTGGAGGTCCCCCTTAGCAGTGAAAAAGAAACAGAAAAGATCTGGAGAGCTCTGTGACCCAGTGTTGTTTTTGCATCTCTTTACACACATTACTCTCTGAATGAGAAGAGATCTGTGAAATTGCTGATCCATTAACATCTTTGCCATCTTGGCTGCTTCAAATCAGAGTTCACTCTGACTCAAGAATGATTTACTTCTCTTGGCTGTTCATCACAAATTGATACTGTCTCCAGTCCCTCAGACTTCAAGGGATTTGTGTAAAAATAAATTTAATTGAATTTTTTGTGAAGTTATTACTTTTGAGCAGTGAAACACTCAAGTCTCTGACAGAGAAAGGAAAGATATCCAGAGTTAGCATTGGGAGAAGACTACTCACCAACTTCATACCCAGCCAACTGCCTCAAACCTATCAGTATCAGTGTATTTGCCAAGTCCCAGCTTGGGGACCATGAAAGAATGGATGAGAACCTCTGACACGCAAGAGCCCCAAACTGGGTCTGTGCATGGATTGGAAAGAGGTTTCCAAGCTGCCAAATACTGCACCTGTCCATCCCATACAGGCTACAGCCACCTTCTGTCGTATCACCAGAAAAGCTTCATTTCCTTCTCACCTCAGCTGTCATCAGCAGCTGTTTTTGCAGATGATCTCAGCTTCTGTACTACTGCCTTTGCCTCCTTTCTTTTCTCATTGTGCTCTAGGAATCTCCTACTGCTGATCTACTTTCCTGTGAATGATCACAGTCTCACTAGGCAGGGCAAAGCTGTGGTCAGTAAGATATCCTGCCAGTGCATGTTATATGACATTATCGTGGCCAAGAAACTGCCCCCTTCCTCCCCCCTAGCTATGTCTTCCTACTTGTGAAACCACCCCGTCAGAACCAGAACTCACTCCAGGGTAAGATGCCTAAATAGGGCTAGCAGGATATGGCCCTGAAACTTTGTTATTAGAGCTGACACCAGAATCCAAAGAGGTGCTGCTCAGCTGCGCCTCCGATGAAGATCAGCAGCATGGAAGGTGATTTGCATACCTCAGGATTAGCCCCAGCATTATCATAGGACAAATTAAAACCATCATAATAAAATTTTGCAATAACCTCAGTTTAATTAATAGTAAGGAGAAAAAAAGTCTTGCCAGGCCAGACGGCAAACTCTTGGTTTCTCACACAATGACTGTCAAATTACCATCTCCACAAAAGAACGTCACAGAATATATTTAATAAACCTTGGAAATGTTTATCAAAGGGGCAGTCAAGATCCTGACTGATCTGCCTGCATCTGTCCAGTGAAACAGTCAAATGTAGACTAGGCTTGAGGAGCTACCACCAATAAAGGACTCAAGTGCATAAAGCTAGACTTTAACAGTACTTAGGCACTGAAGTGCAGAGTCACAGAGGTCCTATCCTCATGTGCCTGTACTCTGTGGTCTCTCCTTGGCTCACATTCAAGTTTTGTGATTCCACACCTGGCCAGAACAGCATCTCCAAGGAGATGCACTTTACACTATCCTCCATGGGCATCCAGAGATGAGGTGCTCTTCTCTGATTGCCCTAAGGGATGGGGTCTTGTAAACCAGCTCTGAGAACACGAAATGCAGCCTGGGGCTCCTCAAACCATGGAGCTCCAATCCCTTTTTTCTCAAACAGAAGCTGCCCACCGACCGAGGGACAGGGAGAGCGACCATCCCGTTAGTGGAGGGCACGGTTTCACTCCAAAGAGCTTCACCCAGAATAGCTGATCAGCTGGCAGTTAGACAGTCTCACGGGAAGTGAGAGACAAGCACTCTCAGATTGAGGAAGGCATTGAACCCAGGTCTCCCACTTCCTCAGTGAAAAGACAGTGACTTAGACATCAGCCAGGAGGAAGGAACACTACTGTCACTACTGTCTAACACTACTTATCTCCAAGAGCACTGTCCCTGGGGAGATGCATGCCATCCGAGTGTGAACAGGACTCAAGCACTAAGTCCTGAGTGAGGTTTCTGTGCTCTGATGGAATAGCAGGGATGGGAGAGTAGAAGATTTCAGAAACACTTATATTTTCAGTCTGCCCTCAGACACCAAACATGGTCTCTGTTTGGGAGCAGGATCTCTCAAATGTCTAGATTGGGTTGGAAAGGAGGCCTTACTTCAACAGGGACACGAGGGAGGAAGTGCTCTGTCATTGTATAGCATTGCTGCCCCATTTCTCGGGAGCAGACTCTCGTCTGGCCTATGATCCCTTCAGCCCATCCCAGCAGCCTGGCCTGCTGCCCCTCCCTGTCCATGGGCTAGGAAGCCTTGGCACAGCGGTGCTGCTTTTGGCACCACTCTGGCTCTTGAGACTCGAGACGGTGGCACCCCCTCTTTGCACTCTGAGCCTTCCACAGCATGACTGCAGCAGTCAGCACCACTCTTACAGCTCGGGGCACTGGGGTGCCCAGGTGGCACTAGTGCCACCAGGGGCTTGTCTTTCATCTGTGCTCTTCGGAAGAAAGGATGTGGTTCACTGAAGCTTTATAGGTTTTTGGCTAGCGAATGGACATGTTCTATGGGGATTTGTTTTGGTTCTACTATATTTTTGTCTTTTGGTGGGACAGTGCACTTTGAAAATTTCTTTTCTTCCCCTTACAGAAAATAGGAGAAAAAAATGACACTTTCATACTGCAGCAGAATAATCTTTATATTGTACTAAGTTCTGCCTCATCTGTGTGAAAGCCCAGTGTACTTTCATGGCCTTATCTGTTACCTTGCAATAATAATAACAACAATAAAAAAAAAAAAATCCATATAAAGCAAAGCAATAAAAGTACATCAGCTGCAAGTGATTGGTAATCCCATGAAAAAAGGCAATACAACACAATTTTTGCAAGCTGTTTCTCTTGGCAGATGTTATTTCCATTTCCAGTGTAAGGGCTGAAGTGACTGACACCACTCTTAACTTTAGTTAAACCCTGCTACAACTGCTGAAGCCACTGTAGAGTTCTGCTTTCACGTTGCTGCTAGCACAGGGAGTTTCAGAATAATTTTGGATTGGCTTGGATACAAGTCTAGCAGGGCGCTACAAATAGAAATAGCAGAAGAAGGTAGTAGAGTAAAAATATGCAGTCTTAGATCACGGGTGGAGAAGTAGCACAGACAGGAAGTCAATGAAAGCAACAGGCATGCTGCTGCTCTCTGCCACTTGCTAGATTTTAAATGCACTCTATTTCCAAATTTCTGTAAAAACTATCACTTGCAGTAACCTTGCCTCCTGCCTACATATCAGCATTGGTAGTCATTCTGGATAAAAAAGCAGCCATGACAAGAAGGGGAACATCTGCTTGAAAAGCTGCCCTTCCAAAGCCACCCTGCGCATTGCATCACAGTTCACACAGTCACCGTGCTTTGAAGTTTCAGCTCACAAACAGGTACAACACTGGGGCACAGCCCTGCACTTGAACCTCCATGACCTCAGGGATACCTGTTTGCAGCCTGGGCTCAGTCCATTCCTGTGATGGCCCACATCTGACAATCTCCGTGCCTGCAGCCAGTCGGGGTTGGTGCACCTCATGGCCTGGCTTGTTGTCCAAGACCAAGGCCAATTCCTGCTGTCTCATGTGGGATTTGTCAGTCACATTAAGGAATCTGAATCTGGATTTAGGAACCTAACTTATGGCACTTGGAGTGGAAAACTTCAGCCAATAAGACTGCACAATCCTATTACCATGACAGCTCAGGAATGTCAGAACTCAGCAGTCTGCAATAAGGTGCCACTTTAAATGTAGATTAAACTGAAAACAGCCCTTATGGCCTAGAGCACCTGGGACAAGTGTCTGCCAGTTGAAGTGCCTTGAGGGTAACTATTGCTAGTGAATCAGGTGCTGGCTTAAGGTGCCTACAGTTGCCTCAAGACACAGACAGATTTTTTTTCCAGAGACACTGGTTTTTTTGGTTTTCTTTAGTACCATATGAAACTTGGCAGCTCCAACTCTACGGAGATCCATGCAAACCTCCTGCAAACCTCCTGCTGGCTTTGGTTCCCATGGCACATCCACTGAGTTTCACTTCAAATTTCAGCCTCACAAATCTCCAAACTCAGCCTAGAGAGATAAACTATGCCAAGCCCAGGCTCCAGCTATGGAGCAGGACTGTTCCCCTTCTTCTGAACACTACTGTATGAAACCAAGTTGCCCTACTGTGACACAGGAAAAATATGATCAGCATCCAGTGCAAGGTATTGGGAGGATGTATTCTCTTGTCTGTTTGCAACCTGAGGGTGAAACAAAGGGTGAGTTTTTTCCCTGGCTGGTGCCCTCCTGCTAGCCAGGGACAAAGTCACTTGTCCTTTTGGTTCTCTTAGGTCTGTCCAGCAATGATCTCAGAGATTTGTTGACATGCCGGTGGGCACTTTGACAGTGGATGGGGTGCCAGTGGTTCTGTGCTTTCTTTTCTGACAATTCCCAGAGGACTGTGATGCTTTTATGCTTAATATATGCTGTCATTTTGTATTATAGCTTTTTTTTGGAAGTAACTTTATAAAGGACCAAAAGAAAACACAATCCCAAACCCCAAAATCCAAACACCATAGAAAACTGAGGAGTTCTGCAGACATCACACATGAATTATTGCTGCTTCAACTGACACAGAGCCAAAAGAAGCCATAGCCCTCCTGCTTTACAACATGATCTGCCACTAACTGGTGGTTATTGGTCACCAGCATGACTTCCCTGGGTTTCTGCTCCTTTTCTTCTTCAGTCCCATGATGTGGTGAGGCCCCTGATAGAGGCTTTTGCTGTTGTATCAGCATTTCTGGCACACAAAAAAAATAGTGACAATAGAGCAAAACTTTGGATTCCACAACTATGTTGCTTGAAGACCTCAATGACCGAGCACAACCCCAGCCTAACTGTCCTCCTCCTCAATCTGTCCTCCCATGCCTGATTCATGCAGCAGTCACAGAGTGGCAGCAAGGGTTTCAGTCTTGCATAAAGACCTGACAAATTACTTGCTCAAAGCAGACTGGATGGATTTGCATGTAATGGTTCAATGTGCTGGAATAATATTACAAGCACACTCCATCCAATTTCATCTTCAGCTGAGTACAGTAATTCATTCAATATTGCAATACACTTGACAGATTAAGAAACCTTTTTTATTTTATTAGGCTTAATTCCCTTTGTATGTCTCTTATTTCCCCTGCAGGACTGTTTGGGAATGCCGTACAGTTGCAGGACCAAAAATAGAGTAGCATATCCCAAGTACATGAATGACTATGCCCCATGATGAAAAACAATGCCATAACTTTGGGGTAATTTTTTTCAGTAATTCTATTTCTGTTGATACAGGTTGTCTGAAATCATAATTGACTAGGTTCTGGTGAATAAATAAAACCAGGTAAATGATAGATGGGAATATACCTCCCGCACGTCCTGGGTTTTTCAAAGGCATGCCTACTCCCTTCACTCCACATGCAATCTATACATTTTAAGATCCAGAAGGCACCTTCTTATCACACCTAACTTTATAACTTTACTCTAGGCTTCATAATCCTAAAATACCTCTGTGGCACAAAGCCACATATACAATACGTGGGTGGAAAAGCTGTTAGCATAGTGGGAAAATATTCTGCTGAAACTCAAAACTTTGAAGAAACAGCTGAGTCACTCTTTCAGTTAAGGTAGTCTGGCCTGATTACTCTCTCCTGTGCCCCTGGATGGTGTCTGCCACACTCCCCCCCTCCTCTGACTCCCAGTGACTCCTGCACACTGCTAAACAAGAACTGCCTTGGAAACACTGGGATTTCCTCACAGAGGTGAATCTTTCCACCCAGGCACACAGACTGAGTGAATGTTGATTCTGCCTTGGGCACATGCAGCAATGCAGGTACATCTGCACTGGCTGACTCTCAGACATCAGCTCTACCTTCAATGCAAGGTGATATCCAGCAACATCACCAACTTACAGTGGGATCAGTTCTCAAGGCAAACCTTGTTTTCCGAGCCTGAGAAAAAAAATCCTTTTTTATTAAAAATCATGAACATAGGCAAAATTTCAAAACTTAGCTCAAGTGCACTAAGCTAAATGAAAGAGACAAAAACTTGGAAACCCCCCCCCCTCTCCTCTCCTCTCCTCT
>WBMY01007237.1:340288-357250 GCA_013397315.1 Donacobius atricapilla | reverse complement strand
TGGCTGCCAGCCCCGTGGCCGGCGGCTTTGGGAGGCGAGCAGCGTTGCCGCAGGTGCGGGGCTGGAGCGGCTCCGCGTGTCCCAGGCGCCGCTCCCCGGCCCGGCTGTGCGCCCGCAGCGGCCCCTGGTACGGGCACGGGCTGCCCGGGAGCTCCGATCGCAGCTGCGCTTCGGCCGCCCTGAGGTTGCACAGAATTCCTCTTGCTGCCGCCGCTCGCAGAGCGCAGAATTGATGTGTCTGTCCCTACCTGCACAGCCCCCAGGGGCAGTCACACGGGCATTCAGCTCTCCTGGTCCTGAAGGGCCCTTTGAAAGGACAAGCCGAGCCCACTGCAGCAGGTGCGGGCTTAATATTGCTACAGAAAAGATCTGCAGGGAAAATGAATCAAACATAGCGATGGCTGGAGGGAAAAAAAAAAGATGCAATTCTTAGTTCTGAGTGTTTTAGTAAAACAGAAACTTGTGACAGTAAATTCCTTAGAAAGAATTTGACAGATTTCTTGCAATTAAAAATAATTGACAAAGGATTCAATAGGAAACAAAAATGACAATGTACCAAAACGCCATGGTTTTGTTTCACGCCATGCAGGTGTGAACTTTTGTTTCATGAGCAAATGCAAGGCCATCAGAGCCAGTGTCCTCTCAGGAGAATGGATTCTGTAATTACAGCAGGGAAATTAATTTACAGATTACAGAGTATACTTTTCACTATCAATTGAAAAAAATTAATCCTATATTGCTTTTACATGCAGTCAGTATTTTCTAAAATTATGTGCCTTAGTTTCAATGCAGTAGCACTGCCTCACAGGGCTGCTTCCACAGGGAGCTGCAGCACTGTCTGAGCAATGAAAACATTCATTAAAACTCTGAACAAAGTCCTGGTACAAAGAAAAAGCCTCACGTCTGTGACAGGAGTTGGATTTAGGTGTTTCAGAGTAGAGAGTAAAATGTCCCTGACTGCACCCAACTGTCCAAATTCAGCTTCTTCTACTCAGGTGAACTAGTTTCCAGAAATGGGACAAACACAGAGCTGGACTTTTTGCCTGCTAGGAGAGCTATCAACTGGAATAAAAGCTCGTCAGCAGTTTATGCTCGGAGTTTTCAAGAGGCCTTGTCTGACTCTGAAATCAACAGAAACAGGAATAAGCCATGAACATATAAAATAAAAAGTCGGTGCTGCATGAAACAGCATGGTAACTAAGAAAGTATAACCAGAATTGTATCACTAGTTTGGGATTTAATAATACCTATGCCTCTCTAGTCTTTAAAACACTCTCATATTTTACAATCATTCCGAAATTAAGGCCTAACTACATATTAAAAAAAAAATAAAGTAAATCAGAACATTTAGGATCAGATTCCATTCCTAATTACTGTAATTAACGAACAAGTCCCCACAATTTAAGGACTGGTTTGCTCAGTTTTGGGTTGGTTTTTTTTTTACATAGACCCCTTTTATCTAAGTTAAGAACTTTTAAGTCTTCTATTTTTACACGGAAACCTAAATTCCTGCTCAAATTATTTTAATATGGTATAAAATGAAGTTCCCAGCCTTATCAAAAAGACATATCTGTCTTTTTATTTTCCCTCCCTGTTTGAAGACAAATAAAATGTTTAGAACTGGATCATCCCCCAAAACGCACAAATGCTTATTTCCACATTCATATCAGCAGTGACTGATACCAAATATTTCAAATATTAAAGCGAAAACTTGTTGCTGAAGTTGCATGAATCAGGGAGCTGATTTAACTAAGAGAGGAAGGATGCGTGTTGCACTATGGCTCCCTGAAGCAGCACTGTCAACTCATGAGGGTGCTATTCTTCCATCCCAAAGCAGATCCTCCTGTCCAGAAGCTCAGGGAGGGCGAGTGAAGTGCTCCACAATTGAAAACAGCAGCAAGGGTCATCTGTCCTGAGTCAGCTGCACTCCTTTCTGCGTAGGGAAGGAAGCTGAACAGAGAAATGTAACTGTGATGGAATGTAACTAAGTGCATTTGCGACTGTTAAGAGTTTTTAATTACACTGGAACACTGAAGTCTCTTTATTTCACCTGAGCTCTGCTCCTGTGTTGTTCTGAGGCCTTTCACTCCTGCGGGCTCCAGAATGGGCTCCTGGCTGCAGGATGTAGGCTGGCTCTGCAGGCTGTGGGCAGGATGGTGCTCTGCTTGCTGATCCAAGAGCCCGGCAGTTTGTGCACAACATTGCATGCGGCAGCCCTGTTAGGAACCAGAGTGCAACTGCACATTTATTTTACTACCTTGTTAAACCAGAATATTTCATCGCTACTGACAAAGCTCCGGGCAGGAGTCTGCACACAAAACTTCTTGGGGTGAATGGCAGGAACAGCCCAGCCTGTCTTCTCTCCCACCTGCAGAACTGGTGGGGCCCAAGAAGAGCAGGGTGGGCACTGTGGGACAGCTGCCCTGGGAGTGACAAGGGGATATCATCCTCAGCTGCATCCTGAGTGCGCCTGGGGAGTAGGCAGGGATGGAGCAGCCGTGGTTTCCTATGCAAATGAAGAGCTGGCAATTACCATCTTACTTGTTGTGGTACACTGAAACACCAAGTTCTCTCCTCTCCTGTTGTATTTTCTGCCCCAGGGAGGAGACACATGATACTGCACATAAAAGCTGCCACACATGACAATTTTCAAAGGAAAAGACTTTATATGCCAAAGCCTTGGAGGCCTGTAGATCAGTATGCAGCAGTGTGTGACAAGTCAACCAGAACCTTCCCTTCAGCTGAGAAAGGCAGCTGGGGACTGCTTATCATTTTTTAATGTGCATTTTGGTCCAACAACAGATGATTTAATGACTTATCATTGCATCTTTTCTCCTTTGGAGAAACACAACTCCAAGGTGAACCAACTCAAATCCATGCTGTGTTCCTCTTCCTTTTTTGTACCGTTCCCCGTGTTTTCAGGGTGTCTATGACCATGTCCTCAAAATTCTTTCTCTCCTGGTGCTCTACTGAGAGTTCAGTCCTTTGCAATTTCCAAGCCAGGTGACCGAGGGCATCTTTTCACTTCCATTTACCTGATAACTGCTCACTTCCATTCAAAGGACCCTCACAGCCCAATCTGTCTCCCGCTTGTCACCTGTAATCCTGCACCAATCCATCTGTGAAGTCGTTTCTTATCCATTCGCAATCTTTGCATGCTTAATGAGCCATTGCGTACGCAGTTCCTCTCTTATAATTGGGACTGTAGTTCACTGACCACACCCACGGTGCCCAAAACACTGCAGATGTTTTTCAGATACAGGATTAAGTCCTGTTCCAATGAACAGACAGTTGAAATACCACCCAAAAAACCCCAAACAAGTGACACTGTTGCTCCTCACCTCTCAGTGTACTGTTTCTTCTGCAGTGTTAGGCCATCACCTTTGCCTTAAGACTTCCACAAATGATGTTATGATGTTTAACAGTAGTTCTCCTAATGGTATTCATCAGTTATCCTGTTGTTCAGTATTTGGCCTATCCACAATCACCCATTTTCTCTCTCTCTCTTTAGTCTTTCACCCCTGATTAAATGATAACCTCCTTTCTGTCACACCTGAATTTCCAATCTTCTGTCTTTACCTTGCAAACTTCAATGGCTTCTCTCACCATGAATGGCCCAGCATCTTTCATTTGTTCATGCTACATCTCCTGGGTGATGGAGCAGTTTAATACTCTCATAACTAGGGAGCTGTGAGTGGAATGACTTGTCAAGGCCATACAAGAAATACATTAAAAAGCTGAGCATTTCATCTCTCCTATGCCCTAGTATTAGCCTGCTAATGTCACCACCAATGAGCATGCAAAAGTTTGACTACTGCATTCCTACAAAGGAAATCCTTTCATACAGTGCCTTCTTGTTTGTTGGGTTTTTAAACGGAAATAGATCAATTTTTTATCTGAAATAAATTTATCTCTGAGGTGAACTGCCAAGAAAATGTAATTATTTTTGATTTCTGCCACTGTATGCTTAAAGAAACATACAGAAAATACAGCTTATTTTCTTCTAGACCCTAGCCCTAGTCTACTGGATTGAAGACTCTCATTGTTCTCAGTAGAAACCTGTGCAGACCCTTACCTGCCATACAAATTATGCAGCAGAACAGTAAAAGGGCATCCTATTCCAAACTCAATTCCCAACTGTACTTTTGGGGAGGTGTTCTCAAAATACTCTCTGAACATCTATGGCTCTTAGACTTTGGCTAGCTACTATTCATGGCATTGTACAAGAGGTAGTCCAAATCCAGAGATTTTAAATCCTTGTAAATCCAGAATTTTTTTTTTTTTTCACCACCACCACTTTCTGGCATTTAATAAGATGCTCTCAAAATGCCTACACAAGCTGTGCAGGGAGCTTAGATTTAGAAATCTCAATGTCCTGAACTGCACCTGAAACTAGATACTGAAGTAACAGCGACTTAATAGTCTTGTCAGCAGGACTGCACACCTGGGTTAGCATCAGTATTTACCAAAATCCTGCTAGTTAGAGCAGTAGCATCTCCTCACTTGTATGAGTAACTCACTCTGATACCCAAAGTACGTTATGATTATGAGCTTCTCCTTAAAACAGCAATTTGCAATACAACCTCAAGTGGCATCTGAGGCCAAACAACTGCATTGGTTTCAAAGCACACCTTTGTGAACACTGGGAGGAAACACTGATTCACAAAGAAGAAAATATCCTTGTTTGCCTCTTATACATGTGTCTCTTACATATGACTGTGCATTAATCCTTTGAAAATATTCATGTAGTCATCCTGCAACATTATTCATACCCGTTCTTTTAGTGTAAAAGGTCATTTTTAAGCATAACTTTGGCAGTTCATAGTCAATCCAAACTCATCTGGTTTCAAGAAGGTGCATCTACAAAGCTGAGCTAGTACTTGAGAAGACTGCTTAATAATGAGGAAGCTTGCTGCTGAAAGCAAAATGTAACATCCAAGTCAGTTCAAAAGACTTTCAAAAAGAAGATGAGACAGCATGTCTCAGGCTGCATCACTCTTTATAAGAGGTTTGCAATGTAGACATTATTTTTTTGAGTTTCTGAAAAAAAAGAGTATGACAAAATCCAAAAAAATGTTCCAGAAGCATTTAGCAAAAATATCAAAAAGCATTTTCCAGAAGTATAGAAAGAGAAGCCTTGCTACACAAAGGATGTACAATCAGAAGATATGAAAAACAAGAGCAATGGGACTGGAAATGGAGAGAAAGATCAGCTTATAAAAATAGTCATTGCATTTGTTAATTACATATTTTATTACATGACACATCCTGTCATAAAATTTAGTCCTTGACATGGACTAAATTCTATGTTCTCATTCAACTTACTCCCCTTTAGGAGAGATTGTTACAAGGATCAAGATTAGGCCAAAGAGTAAAAATGTGGTAAAAGTTTACATTCTTAAGTACAGAATGGATCTGAAAGCCTGATGCTGTTATTTCACAGATGAAGACATTGCTAAATCCATGTCAGGCTTCAGCCCTCAGAGAACTCAAGGATCTGGTGGGCTTTTTCCACTACTCTTACAGTGAAGCTATTGTGTGATTTACTGGTCAGACACTGGGATAACCCATGACCTCACAGTTCTTGATTGCCAGCCTGCAAAAAATTTGATGCTCAAAGCATCTATGAAATTAAGGACTAAGATTTTAAAATATGAAGATAATATACTTTTGGTGCAAACCTTCTTTTATCAATGTCATACAGCATTCAGCTTCAGTGGCAGAAAGTTTTGGGAACACACTCGACTCATATTTTAGAATGTCAGGTTCTGTGAGTATTGACTCTAAACTATGAGGAAGCAATTTTACTGCTCAGAGCAGATGCCATCTTGTATCTTAAAATCTGCCCCCCCCTTGTTGAGATAAATTCAGTTTTCTTTAATTATCCCACTGTTAGCCCAGAGATTACTGGCATGAGTAATCCAAGCAAGAGCTTGCCTACTACATAAAAAATGTCAACAGCAGCAAGAGGAAAGATATCACTCTGATTGTTCAGCCTTCTCTGTCTCTCACAGTTTCATAGTTCTTAGGTTGTTTCTCATGCACGGGTGTTATAAATAGAAGCAATATTTTCCTTAAATTTTGGTAGTTTACATCCTTTGTATTAGCGACATGGACAGCTGATGGACAGTTGTCTTGACCAATGGCATGGGGAGAGGTGTCAACCTTCTCCCCCAGTCCCTGGCCTTTGTAGAAAATGTGTGAAATCAGATCTTTTAATAAACAGTTCATGCCTTCTCACCAAAGTATGTGTGTGTCTGTGTGTCTGTGTGTCGAACAGCTACAGAAGGGAGCTCAGCAAAGTTCTGAGAGTCCCTCGGTGATGTCACCAATCAATCCAAGCCCTGATCAAACCAACCACCAGCATGGGGGAACAACAGGAGCACAGAGGAAGGCATCAGGTCAGAGGAAAACTTCGCTTGAAAAGGATCACACTTTTATTATCAGTTCCAAGCTAATCACAGTGGCACCACTGGCACCAGAATTTCCTTGACTCCCCTAGGAGCGAGCAGTGCCCAGGGAGGAGGCGCGGGAGGCAGCGCAGCCCTCGGAGCTGGCACGCAGCGCCAGTTCCATCTGTGCACAGTGACCCTGCCAGGGCCACTGCCCTGCAGGGGCTCAGGGCAGCACCAGCTCTCCTGAGATACGAGATATGAGCCATGAGATACAGCCCTTCCTTTCCTACAGGGATTGCCAGATCACTTGAAAACATCCAGAGAAAGAACGTGGCCCTCGTGCCTGCTGGGATAACACCTATCCTGACTTCTCAGCCTGCAGAGGAAGAGAAGTTGCCCGCAGTAACATTCAGCACACCAGTCCTGTTAATAGAAATAAGGAGTCTTTACTCACTACTGCATGGGTTCCTCAAGACCTTCATATTTACTTTTTTTTTTTTTGTTCAAACTGGAATCTTATACTTCAGGTAAAAAAGTCTTAAACTTAATTGAAATACAAGTTAGTCAAAGCAAGCAAGTCTAATGATCAGTAGGGTTTTCCTGAAAGGATCACAGACAGATAAAAATCTAGAATCCAGAATTTCAACATTTTGGAGGAAAACAGGGCTGGCTACTTCAAATGATGATGGAATAAACCATTCCTTCTGCTTAGTGTTCAAAGGCAGCAGAATTCATATGAATACAATCAGAAGATTTCTTTTGATGGAAGCCATTATATTTTTTACTCATTTTATGAAATCATAAAAGTATTTAGTTTGCAATAATATTTCAGAAAGTAAAAAGCCAGTGATGGTGCTAGTTTTTTTGCAAGGTCTGGGTATCTAAATGCTCATAAACAATGCTGAAAAGACACTGCCCTTCAGATAGGAGGGAGCAACAATGCCATGTGACTTACCCGGCCATAGTTAATAGTGGAGCTAAGTATAATCAAGGCTAATCATTCAGCAAGAGCCCAGGGCTGAGAGGTTTCTAATTCCAAACAAAAAATCCTTGCAAAATACTTGTGTTTCCAAGTAAAAAATGAACAAACTATGAAATGGGCTCCCATACTGCAAAAATGTGTATTATTTTTCTTCTGCTGTAATTAAAGATAGGAAATGGGAATACGGTTTTGGACTCTAAATTATTCACTTTGAATAATTCTTTCAAGCCTAAACAATTATGCTAGATGGTAATTTTAATCAAATTACATGTAATATATTAATATGAGTATAAATCCTACATTAATTGACAGACACCAAGATTATATTAATGTTACATAATTATGTAAATGGGGAATATGAGCATTACAAGCTACTCACATTTATGACAGGAATGTGGTAAATATAAAGTAAAATTCAACTTGGCAAAAATTTAATTCCAGAAAAATAACTCCTGTCCTCTTTAAAGCAGGCAAAAATTCCAGATTTTTAATTACACGAGTTGCATGATTCTAGAAAGAATTCATGCAACATATTTTAGTGTTGGGTGCTACAGTTCTTGCTTTTATTTTACTAAAATAGATGACTTCAAAAGGAATATGCTGATTTAAAGACCTGTGTGGCACAGAACCCATAGCATGGGAAGGCTGAGTCCATGCTGGTTGTCTGCAATCTGACACTCAGCTGCAAAAGACAAGAACAGGAAAGTGTAACTTGGCGCAGAACCCTGTTGCTCCCAGTCAGAGAAACCACAGCCAGCACAGCTGGCATTTCTGTTGGGTAAGACAGTACAGCTGATAGTGGGTCAGTATTTTCCATCTAGAAAGGGGCTGTTCCCCACCAGCATGAATGTTCTGGGACCTTTAGAAAGGCTTAGTTGCTGGAAGTATTTATGTGACGAAGTGCAGGGCTTATGGACCATTTATATTTAATTGAAGTCATCAAGAGATCATTTGCATCTATGGAAGGGTCTAGACCACATGGGAATTACTCGCCTCCTTTATTAATAAACTGAAATAAACACCACTTCCCCATCTCAGGATGTCACTGATGAAGTCTGAGGCTCCCATTCCCTTCTCTTTTATGGAAGCTGAAGACACCGGGGGCTCCCGACTACAGCTGTCCCCTGTACATGGCTGGGCAAGTTCAGATGGTGTTTCCCCTGGGTACGCAAAAAGTGGTGCCAGTGTTTAAAGGAAGACAATCCATGTAAATGTATGAATGTATGTGTCCCCGTTAAGAGGAAATACTGTATGTTCAAACTGTGGAAAACGCTTCAGGAAGAGCTCAGATCTTGCAATGTGTCAACTGCAAACTGAGTCCTCAGGAAGGTGCTTTGCCCCAGTGCCCCTTTTCTGTTTGTTTCAGTGGGCTCAGAGCTACACAGTCAATTCTCCCTTGCAGCACTGAAATACCTCCAAGTCCTTGGATCTACATATTTTGGTCACATCCATCTGGTGGGGGAGTATCCAAATGTGCAACTTATCAAATTTTAGGTGGACCGAAAACCTTTCCAGAAATCTATTAAAAAACACTCAGAAAGAAAGTAAAAGCATGCAGCTCTTTGAGTTTCCACAGCTCAGCTACTAGTGCTGCTATAGCATCAGGTGTCTGAGAGCTGATTGTGAACTGGCACGAGAACTACATCCTTCATGTGAGGGAAGCCGAAGGTACATGGGCTGTTTCAGACTGCTGCAGTACTCTCTACTGATGCCATACGCTGGTGTTGAAAAAATGCCCCTACATTAATTCAGTGTTCACACAAATAAAATATTTTGTTATAAACTTTTTGTGTTTAAGGCATTGGCAATTTGTTTTGAAAAACTGAGGTTTTTTGCTTGTTGATGGCACCACTAAAGCACAACATCCCATGTTATCTTGCTAGCAGTACAGAAAAGTTCGCAGTGCAGAAAGTTTTGGGAACACATTTGACTCATATTTTAAAATGGCCCAAAGCTGGAGTTCTCTGAAATGGCTGCCTATGTGCATATTCCTGCTAGGAGTACACATACACCTGCGCCTTCATTTTGTTCACAGGAAGGAAAAAGGCCACCATGTGCATTAGACCCTTTGTCCCACTTGCTGAGCCCCTTAATGTCAAAGGGCTTTACACAAGAAGAAAAAGGACATGATATGAAAGCACACGTGAACAAACATACCTTGAAGAATCTCTTTTCCTGGTAAGCAAAATCCTTTTCTCTGACTGCCAAACCACATTTACACTAGGACTGCAGGTGACTTGAAAGCAAAGCCTGTACTCCCTGGAGGAGAGCCTCAAAAACCTGCACAAACAATTGTGACTTTTAACATATTCATTATGCATTTTCTACAATTCCGTGCACCTTGGTGAAGTCCTCTTTAGAATGTGTATGCTCAGCAAATACTGAGTCTGCAGCAAAAGACTTCAGGGACAGCAGTGCTTTTTGTAGAGTCTCAGTCTCTGCCAGCTGGCTGCAGGTGGTGGGTTGCCAGTGCACATGCAGCACTGGGAGTCTGTGAGAGCAGGTTCAATGTTTTGCAGTGTTCCATGCTGTCATCAACTTTCCCTTAGCATGTTACTCTCTTTTGCCTCTGATTTTTGCAAACAGGTTGTTCCACTCTAAGTCAGTGACATCAATTTTGTCGTAATATTGCTGAGCCTGAATTCTCTTCTTGGGAAGGATTTCTGGTAACTTCAATTGGTGTCTTAATTGTGGGAGAAGTTCTGATCACATGAATCATGCCTGATGCGTGAAACCCCCCCGATGGCTAAACAACTCAAGAGGAGACTCCTCTGTACAGAGATTTGCTAGTTGAATTTTACAGCCATTGAGGTGCACAGACACGAATGCAAAGGACACGTAGTGATGGGGGGAGCACAAAGCTTCTCCTGTCGGAGGGAAGTCTGATCTAGTTATGGCTGAGGGAAAACCAGACATTGTTGTCCCTGGAACATTCTACAAAGTGTTTTTTTGTACAAATTTGTCTGCAGTGTTTATATTCAATACAAACCCCGATTGTGTCTTGTAAGCTCATGATAACAGAGATATTCAGATGCCTGCAAGTGTAAGTGCAATTGCTTTGTTCTCCTGGGAGCCTGCATTGGGTTTGAAGGTTGGCAGAGCCAAAGCAGAAAGCTGTGCCCCAGTCTCTTTGGAAACTACTTCTGTTTCAGGAGGCAAGAGAACTGGTGCCTTGGAGTGGCCACCCAAAGCAGAGGCTAGACAAAATTGAGAGAATAAAAGCGGGTATTTACTGAAGGTCTTCAACAGGTGCACCTTGGGCAGTCAAAAGCCTCTGAGGGGCTACACCCAAGATGGACAATGCAATGGTCACGAGTTTTTCATAGTTTTAAGTCTGGTCAATTTACATATCAGGGGTTAATCCCCCAATTACAGTTTCAGGTAATGAAGTCATTTACTCCAAGTTTGTCCCCCTCAATTCACTGTTGCTTACATCTTTTGGAGCCTGAGACAATAAGGTGTCCTTGAGTTTCAGGCCAAGAGAGGAATTGTTTTGTCTGAATAAAATGAGAGAACAGTAGCTGACAGGCTATGGAATTTTAGAGTTATACACTAAAGCAGTACAGGATCTGAAAAACAGAAAAGCTAAATCCGAAGGCATCAGAACTAAAAACAGTTAACTCACCAAATGCAAAGAGTTGATGTTCTGGAAGGAAGATGGCCCTGCTGAGGTAAGTACTTACCTTCTTTCCTGCTGGGGACAAAAGACAGAGTCTGCTTGCCTGACCAAAGTATCAGTCACTGTTTATCTCATCCAAAATTCTCCTCAGTGTTAGCAACAGGAGGTCAGTGACAGACATGTTGCAATTGCCAGTACATTTTCTCAAACTGTCCTCCCACGTATTTTGTACAATGATAAATAATTTATTTTCTGTTCATGTTCATGAACAGAACTGAGGTGGAGTAAACAATCAGGTGGACTGTCCTCTGCCAGGTGCCAGACTCTCAGTTTTGTGTTTCACATGGCCCTTCCTTGGGCTTTTCATGGTATTTCAGAGGTCACATTGGTTGTGGGGAATAAAGCCATTGATAAGAATGCAGTTTGCGTCCTCATCTTTGCAAAACCATTAAACCATAAACAAAGCTAGGCCTCTCCAATTTCATTGCTTCTCTGGAAGGGTATTTATTTTAGGCTTCTGTTCTGATCCATTTTGAAATCTGGATAAAAATTAATGACTAAAACTATTCACTCTTCTTGATATCATAGGAATAAGGTAAAGTTTTTCACTGGAGTATACCCTGTGATAAATAATGCCCTAGTAATTATGGGTGGGGATTTTCACGCGGTGACTGATGATGCCTTGGAAAAGAGCCATGGCACTGTGCATTCAGAAGCTAAGCTATCTAAATCCTTGCAGGCCTCATTTATGCTTTTGGGAATATAGGACAGGTGTGGCAATTACTAAACCTGGATACTTGAGAATTCACCTCTTATTCCCAGGTGTGGGCCATTAATTCCTGCTCAGACTTGTTCAGTTCTAACAAGTCTCTTTTGAACCAGATTTTATATGTGCACATATACTCACACAATAAATAGCATTTTCCTTTCAATCCATTTATCTATTTTGTTTTTACTCATCTTTAGCTATGCAGCCCTCATCTTACCTAACATTTTACATTCACATGGCAGCA
This sequence comes from Donacobius atricapilla, assembly GCA_013397315.1. Lineage (NCBI taxonomy): Eukaryota > Metazoa > Chordata > Aves > Passeriformes > Mimidae > Donacobius > Donacobius atricapilla. Next base: position 345,241 of record WBMY01007237.1, on the reverse strand, counting down.
AAGTCCCAAAATTATCAGTGGCAGTCTGGATCCCTGTCATGTTCTGTTGATACCAGAAGATTTGCAGTTTGCATTGTTTAGTACAATTACTAAAGAAGCTCAGGTAAAACTCAAGCCAAGCCCCAGTGAAATTCACAATAAAAGCTACACTAATTTTTGTAGGATCACTAGACATCAGAGCAAAGCCAGAGAGCACTCAAACACAAACACATGTTTGTAAAATCCTCAAAAAAAAACTGTAAAGGAGTATAGTGATCATTCTTTTTGTTAGGTGACCTTGCAGAAATCTGAATGCTTTGGGTTGCACACCTAGAAGCCTCCTCAAAGACCAGGCATTCTTCAGGGACATATTTGATAGTTTTAAATACCTACAAGAAACCTTCTAATTCTGTTATTTCCATAGGTCACAGATTGTAATCTCAGCTGCTTCATTCACTTCAAAGGAACTCGTGGCTTCTGAACACTAATGTATATCTGTCATCTTTATATACCTAAATTATGTTGGTCATCCCCTAAGCAGTCCTCTGGAATGCAGTGAAAAGATGGGATGCTATATGCTACATTTTGAGATAGCACACATTTTTGTGACAGTATTTTTATGAGCAAAGATTTGTCACAAAGGTAAGAAGATGTCCCTCTACCTACAAATCCCTCAGGAAGCCGTGGCTGTAATGGCACATGTCTCAGGTCAGAGTACCATCTGGTGAAATGGAACATTGGTACTGGAGAACCTGAGCTGGCTTGGATTGAAGAACAAATTCCTGACAGCACAGACTGAGTAAGGGTTCCATTAAAATATAAATTTACAATCAACAGTATTTTGTAGCTATGAAAGAGAAGACTCTGATATGTGACTGCTGAAGAACCCAAGCTACTAACCAGAATACCACACAAAAAAGTGAATCTTGCAAAAATGGGCACACCTTTATCTGTGCAGTTAGCTGATTCTGAAGGTGCTTGCTAACAGTTTCTGATTTAAAAAATTACCTTCCTGATAACAGCATGAAACAAAAATATGGCAATTAGGAAATCAAGTCTCAGGGCACCACGACTGCAGACTCCAACTAGATTAAACCAGTTCATCAAGCTTGAAGCATCAAACCTCTCATTCCCCCCAAAGCTGCTGGGGGAAATGTGAACAGCAGTAGAGAGAGATGACTGAAGGAGAGGCACGGCATGTAACACCGATAGAAGTGACACCTTGGGTTTGTTGTAAAAACATACAAAGCAGCAATGAATTCGTTTTTTGCTATATCATGTATATGATCTATTAGTTTTTTCAGATGCTGTAAGACTTCTGTGTTAGCCTGATTCCTTTTGCTATCACGCACTAGCCTGCTGAAGTTGTGGGGAACAGCTGTCTATTATGGGGTTTTGGTCCTCCGTTTGAGAACCGTTGCATTTTGTTTGCACGTGTAATGAACCGGTTTTCAGAAACCAGTATAAGTAACTCTAGATAGCTAGATAACCTGGATGTTTTGATAACTGCAAATAAAGGGGAGTAGTCCTGGAAGATGCAGAACTAGGAACTGGAAATACAGAGCTACAAGACTTACTAGCTGCATGGAGAGAAAGAACAAAGGCACTTGATTTTTCCTGCAGATGAACTCCAGGCAATGGGACAATAAAATGGATGTTTGCTATTAGAACAGATTGGTTCCTTTCTTTACTTAGTATTTGCCAGAGCAAAAGCGCTGTAATTTTCCAAGGCTGTAGTTGAGTCAGTGCTAGAATTAGCAGTATGATACTGAAATAGTGATCACCACTACGTAATCTTCCCTCTCCTTTCTCCTCACCTAGTCAAAAAGGCTACCTCAGACAAATCTGCTATTAACAGATAAGTTTCTGTCATTTAAACTATTAAATCATAGTGAACAACCAAACTCTGTGGTTAGGAAGTATAAGCTTTTTGAAACAAATAGGCAGAGCTAGTCATATTACTTTTTCTGTGTTTAATTTCTTTTAATATAGCCAGAGTCCTGAGAAAAGAAACTTTGTGATCCTTCTTCTTTCTGAAGCTTTAATAGCCTCAGCTCTGCAAAATTCAGATTTCTAACAATAGGATTTTGGTCTTGGTGCAGGTCAGTCCTGAACACGAAAAGTAATTATTGTAATAACAAAATGCAGGGTTGTTAAGAGAAGGGAGATTTGCAATAATAAGATTATGGAAAACCTCTATTACAGACTTTGTATTTCTGGGATATTCCTGAATGAATGCCATCTGCTTGGTGATCATAAAGAATGTAATCATATTGAGAGAATCTTTCCAGTTTTGAGTAAATCTAGGTTGAGATTACCAAGAAAAGGGGTAGCAGTTACCAAGAAAAGGTTATATTTTGGTATAATTCAGTGGATTTGTTGTTAAATACATCTCAGTGTTCCTCACAGCCTGGAATTATGTATTTTTTTTACCTAAGGGGCCTATTATTTCCACCTGTAAACCAGGTACACAAATATACTTATTCTCTTCTTTTCTAAATCACCTGAGAGAAATCAGTGATTTCTTTTCTAGAATTCGAAGGCATGGCTGTTAGACCAGAGTGAAAAAGTACAGAGCGGCATCATGTGTGAAAAGTAAACTTTTAACTGAAATGTGCAAATCTGTAGTAAAAAAAAAAAAATCTAGTGAAGGCTTACCCATGAGGGAAACAGAGGCAAACACTCACAGAAATAAACATTTTTTTTTTAATGCATAGGTTGTAGTCCAGGAGTTAGTAGGATTTTTATTTTAAGACAAAGAAATAATTGCCCATGAAGACAGAAGAAACACGTGAACAATGGAGTCAGACACAACAGAAACCATTCCAAGGGCAGTAAAGTAGTTTCTGCTCTAAGTGAAAGGCACCGGGGAACTTCTTAATGTTTCTGTGTTAAGGGAACATACTGCGTGGGCAGTAAACAGGGACATTTGTCCCAACAGGCTCCTCTCCCCTTTATGCCTTCTGCCTCCAGTTCTCACAGTTTCTATTTCCTCCATGGCCTTTCTGCCTCTAAATGTGAATTGCTGTAGATTACTTGAACACTGCATATCAGTGTAATTTTTTTCCAGGACTAAAGTCTTTAATCAATCGTGCGCCTGGATAATTTATATGAAAATAAGACCCCATTACAGCATTCCCTGTGGTCCTGTGGGTAACAGGTTGCTACAGACACAGCCAGACTGGGAGTGAGAAGGGCTCTGTCCCAGCGGGACCGGCTGCCTGTGACACCCGACTCCAGAGCTGCTGCTCACGGGGCACAACCTGCACAGCAGCAGCTAAAGTGTGGATTTCAATACCACAGCCCATTCTGTGCAGACTTTGTAGACTGCTTCCACGATATCCTATTTTTACTGTAACACTGCAGGGGAAAAAAAATCCTGCAGAAACTGAAGCGCACCGTGCGATGGGTTCCTTTAACAGGATATAATGCTAACCAAGCACTGCAGTGTCTTACATGCAGGGAATTATGTGTGAGCTTTAATGTTTAAAACAGACTGTGAGAATATGCTGGTCTACATTTTATTTTCTTCAGCTATTTTTGATGAGGATTAATGAATGAATGGTCATAAAGTGCTCTAAAATCCTACAAAAGCATAATAAGAGTACATATTTACTTAACTATTGTGAGCAAAGGATAATGTTTAAAGCTTACCTGGAATTTCACTCTAGCTATAGATGGATGAGTCATTGTCGCAGAAAATGTAACAGTTTCAATTAAGAATCAGAAAAACATTAGAGAAGTTAAAGCAAATACTTGATGACTGACAAGGAAAAGTATCTTAGTGGTAAATGAGCTGAGTAAAACTGTTTGCCCAAACTAACCCTCAGAATTTTTCTGCAAATATGGTTTATTTTCCACAGGGCTTTACAAAAACAAAATCCCTCCACAACATCAGACAGCCGTAAAAAATGGTAAATATAAATAACTGTATCTATATTACCAAGCTCTCCAACTATATTTACAGATCTAATTCTTCACAACTCTTTTGCAGACATGAAACATTTTCAAGCAGAACTATGTGCTAAACCAGAATAGCATAGATTATTTTTTTTGCTCTGCATTAAAAAAATCCCACTTTTCCAACAGTATTGTTTGCACTGCCTGCACACTTGAACTTGTTCCAAACTTGCCTACCTTATAAACAGATGATTTTCAGACCTGCCCACTGCAAACACACACACCTGTGTATTGAAGTGCACATTTCCCACTCAGGGAGCTGCAAACACACCTTGCTCACGCACAGCTTGAGATGTGAGCATACGTGTGTGTCTATACAGCAAGTAAATGCTTGTTTGGACAGAACTAAAGTGATATAAACCGAAGTGTCTGGTAACTATTAAGAGCAAAAAGAACTTTTCTCCACAAAAAGCGATGTATTTTGTAACAATAAACATACCAGTGAAATGGTGCATAATCTTCCTGTGACATTTAACTCTATGATCCAGATGTTTCCTAGTCTGCCTGTCTTAGGATTTCTTTTCTAATAGTAAGTTAGGAAAGAAAAATTAATCAGAAATCTATGAAATTTAGATTTTGCCGTAATTTCTGTTGTCAAGAGAACTGTGGATACTTTTCTGGGATGTTTCTAGCATTCCTTCCCCTTAATCTCACAACATTCTACAGAGGCAAACCACACGGCAGCTCGGATCGAGATGGGAATACACGGCTGGGTGTTAATTAGCAGCCTGGGAACAATTAGGAGATGCCAATCAGTACAGAAACACACCACCATCAACTTCGCTGCCCGTGGGGCACCGGCCAGCTTTACCAGACTCACAAAACCTTCTGAGCTGGAAGAAACCCACTAGACCCCATGGAGCGCAGCCCTTACGCGAGCGGCCCCTCCGAGGACCGAACCCGACCCGTGCCAGGCCCGCCCGGGACACAGCGAAGCGGCGCTGTCCGTCCCGCCGGGCCCGGAACGAGCTCCCCGTGCTGCCCGTGCGGGGCTCAGCCGGGAAACGCGCGTTC